>MCJB01036727.1:0-11048 GCA_002018475.1 Nicotiana obtusifolia
TTTCAGGTCTTATATTTTACCCGAGTTTACTATACCTTTGTAATTGAGAGTCGCACAATTTGAAATTGTAATTTTCATAGAGGTGGTTGAATCCATAACATCAACAAATTCATGAAAATTGAACATAGATTTACTAAGAAAACGACAAGCTTGGGAAATAAAAACATCTCTTGTTTCAGATATTCCACTCGTTCTCAAAGTATATAGCTTTAGTAGTCCTTTCTGCCTATTACACTCATTCGCTCTAGTGATCGCTTCGTATACTACGCTTCTTATCCAGCGTATTTAACTCGTTAATTCGACTCGCTCCCTAACTCTAAGAGCAACTCCTCTTTTTTGGGGAATGGGTCGAATAAACTCCCCTGGGACCGGAAAAATAACAGACGAAGCTTTACTTAAATAGGGCTTTGATTGAGATTCTTTTTTCTTAGTGATTGGAAAGGAGGGCGCCTGGTTATGTTATAGAAAGGAAAGGCGGAAGCATCGAATGGCAAAGAGAGGCGGCTCGGCAAGGAAGGAATGGAAAATCGTCAAGGATGACTTCTTTGTTAGCGGAACGAAGGGCTAAATAGCGAGAGTGATTCTCTGAGGCGGTCTGGATTTCCAACGCCTTGGGAAACTAGTCGAGTTTTATATGTCAGTAGAAAATACGGAGAACTTCATCGAGAACAAAGTCAATAGAGTTAGTAGATATACAATACATTAAGGAGGTGGAGAAATGACATTGCATATTTACAAAAGTCTATAAGTGGATAAGAGAAAAGACTAGAGAGAATGTTGGCCTCAATAGGATTTGTAAGGTAATGTTAAGCTCGATATGTGTTTAGCTCCTATGCCTTATATAGCCAAGGCATATTGGCGACACTACTCGAGCTTTTGTCCCCCTTACTTGTACTTTTTCTGTTGTGGTTTGTTTCTACTATTAATAAAATTATATATTTTGCCAAAAAAAAAAAAAAAAAAGATGTTGGCCTTAGAATTGAGGCCTACTTTTCTTCATTATCATTTTCCCCAACTTTTTCTTGCAACTATCCTTGTGTTTTCTAGCAAAAATGGTTAAAGAAAATGAAGTTTATGTTTTCTCCATTTAAGTGTTATATCTCCTAATATTTTGGTTAATAGTACGTTTGTTTGTTTTTCTTTTACTGATTTTGTGTTGTGTGATTGTTTTTCTAACAAAAATACCTTACAACTTTGTTGAAGTTTCAATTAAGAAATATTTGCCAAAAGTATCAAAAACAAGTTTGGCATCCATCAAAACCAACCTTATTGAGAAGAAATATCGACAAATCAGCAAAAATTAGCAAATTTTACTTAGTCCGATTTAAAATTAAGCTATATGTTACCTAATTTATCACTGAGGATATAACCCTAAATAGGAGAGTATGGAGGTCGAGGATTATGATTTAGGGGTGGCAAATGGGTGGGTTGGGTTGATTTAGGTGGGTCAAAATGGGTTGAGGCAATAATTGGGCGGGTCCGGCCAAAAGTTAATTGGGCTAAGATGAGCTGGATCAAGATGGACTAAAATTTGGATCATAGCCTACGGCTTCCAACTCTTTTCAAGCTTTACTTAATATGTGTTATTTTCTTATGAATTGTATAATTAATAAATATTTTTTCGCCTTTGTTATGGTCATATATAACATATCAAACAAAAAAAAAAGTTATTTCTAAAATATTTTGACAAAGTTTCTCATGGATCAATTCAGGTTAAAAATCAGCCCAATTTTAAATGTGTTGAGATATGTTGGGTCAAGATGGATTGAGTTCGATAAATGAGCGAGCAAATAACCAATCCAGCCGTAGGTGGGTTGGGCGGGTCATTTGGGCTTGGGCCAAATTTGACAGTAACAATTATGATAGAAGGTTAGTAGGTAGTCGAGCAACTCTTTTTTGTAGGAGAACATGATTCTAGTTTATTGCACCTCTCCCTCTTCTCCTTACTACTATCATTATTATTATTTTATTATTATCTTATTCTTTAATTTTATCACTATTGTTATTTTTTTTATTTTGTTATTTTTACTAATTTTGCTGCCATTACTTTTTTTCAATAGTATTTTCATCATAGTTCTTTTACTCTTTATATTTTTCAAATCCTATTTGAAAATATTTTTTTTGAGCTGAGGGTAATACCTTACGCAAGATAGGGATAGCGTGTGCGTATACCGCTTGTTGGATCATATTGAGTATGTTATTATTGTTGTGATTGATATATGTTTATCTATTTTTATTTATAGTTATTTATTTAAAGTTTGAACTCCCTTAATGAAATTGCTAACTTAACCACCCCTTGCTAAGACTCTTAAGGGTTCGTTTGGTAGGCTGTACTAAGTAAAATAATTCCTGTATAAAAATTTAATCCGTCCAATACCATATTTGGTTGGTCAATTCAATTTACTCCTACCTAATATATGGATTAGTTATACCTCATATGAGGGATTAACTAATACCAAGGAAAGCAAGGGATTACTAATCCCTGGATTAGCTATACATGGATAAGACTTAAAATTACTAAATCAAGGGTATAATTGTAAAGAATATTTTGTATAGTTTTAAACCAAACACAAATTTAGATTATACATTGCATAATTAATTTTTAATACAATGAACCAAACACTTGATAAAAAATAATCCCACCACTACAATCACTCTATTACTAATCCCTGCATTACTTGTGTTCGTACCAAACGACCCCATACAGAAGAATTTAAACCATGTATAGTTAATAGCCGTCGTCTTCTATGCTTGCTGCTATATAATAGCCCCTTAGTTTTTAAACTGTAGTAACACTCTAACTTAGGATTTCATCATTTTTCTCTTTCTAAATATTCAAAGTTGGAAAGAAAAAGGCAGTAGACACAAGAAGAAAACTCAAGAACTTTTCATAAAAAATTCAATTCAAATGGAGCCAGAAAATTTAAGTGATTTAAGAGGGAGCTTAAGTTTAAGGGTGAATAGTATTAACTCTATATGGAGGAACAATGGTGTGGAGATTTTTAGTCGTTCGTCGAAAGATGAAGATGATGAAGAGGCTCTTAAATGGGAAGCTCTTGAAAAACTTCCAACATTTGATCGTTTAAGAAAAGGTCTCTTGTTTGGATCTCAGGGTGCAGCTGCTGAAGTTGATATACATGATCTTGGTTTTCAAGAAAGAAAGAACTTGCTTGAAAGGCTTGTGAAAATCGTCGATGAGGATAATGAGAAGTTCTTGTTGAAACTCAGGCAAAGATTTGACAGGTAAGTGACTGCATCTTTCTCTCTCTCTCTCTCTCTCTCTCTTTATGCGTGTTGTCTTCCATGTTAGGATCGATTTGCACAACACTCTCAATTTTACAAAGAAGAAGAAAATTCTGCAAGAGGAAAGAGAGAGAAGAGAGAGAAGAAAGAAGAGAGAAGAGAGAGCAATTTCGTGTGGAGAGAGAGAGAAAATATGGTGGTAACACCCCGTGGGCAACTTCCACGGCGGTGGGATATATATTAATAATATTGGGTATTTACAATTACAGAGTATAAATAGAGAATAAGTAGTACAGCCTAAAATAAGTGTAGGCGATACATATTAATATTGGGATGTTTGCTTTAGGTTCAATGTATGTTAGGAGTCTTCAGGACTTGTTATAGATTCATATGCTATAAGAAAATCTAGAGAACTGGTAGTGCTAGAAAAACTATTTTATTAATATTTAACTTAGACGGGCTTAAATGGAGCGGCATGGACAATGACGATTCATATAGTCGATCCGACTTGCTTAGAATTGAGACATAGTAGTATTTAGAGTTAATATCCTAAAATCCTCATAAACTATCACTTTTTGTCAGTTTCCTGCTTAATTTATTCAAGAGGGAGTAGTTTGAGAGGGAGCTTAAGGTTAAGTGTGAATAGTAACTCTTATGGAGAAACAATGGTGTGGAGATCTTTAGTCGTTTGTCGAGAGATGAAGATGATGAAAAGGCTCTTAAATGGGCATCTCTTGAAAAACTTCCAACATTTGATCGTTTAAGAAAATGTCTCCTGCTTGGATCTCAAGGTGCAGCTGCTGAAGTTGATAAACATGATCTTGGTTTTCAAGAAAGAAAGAACTTGCTTGAAAGGCTTGGGAAAATCACCGATGAGGATAATGAGAAGTTCTTGTTGAAACTCAAGCAAAGAATTGATAGGTAAGTGAATACGTGTGTGGTTTTTTCTTCTTTGGGCTATATTAGGGCAGTGCACATGGGATCCCGCGTTCGTCCGGTGAAGGGTTGCAACCCAACAGGTATAATGTAGACGGTCTACCCCAATGCTTCCACAACTCAAACCCGTAACCTAACCTATAGGTCACACAGAGACAACTTTACCGTTTCTCCAAGGCTCTCCTTCTTTTTTGGGCTATATTGTTGGACAAAAAAGATCTATATAGACGATACCAAGAGCCATGTTAGAGATTTATATGCTATTATAAAGTCTAGAGATTTTATAGTGTTAGAGAAAAAAAGGATAGTCTAGTGCACTAAGCTCCCGCTATACGCAGTGTCTAGGGAATAGTCAGACCACATTGGGCCTTATTTATGCAGTCTTACCTTGCATTTTTCCAAGAGGTTATTTCCGGGGCTTTGTTTGAACGCGTGACTTCCTGGTCACATGGCGCATATATTGCCGTTGCGCCAAGGCTCTCTTCAACTTGAGAAAAACTAGTTTTATAATATTCAATTGAGGTGGGCTTAAATGGAGCGCCATGGAAAATGATGATTCATATAGTTAGTCGAACTTGTTTAAAATTGAGACGCAGTAGTTGTTATAGTGTGGTTTATCTATGAGTAGTTGTTCTTTTCCCCCGTAATTTAAGTGGTTTGACATTGCTTTTTTTTTTCTTTTTACAGAGTTGGGATAGATTTTCCATCCATAGAAGTAAGATATGAGCATCTAAATATTGTGGCAGATGCATATATAGGAAGCAGAGCTTTGCCTACATTTACCAACTTCATGACTAATTTTCTTGAGGTAAAAATCTAAAAGAAATTCTTGATTTCAAATCTCACCTTCTATTTTACCAAAAGGGTGTTTGAAACTAACATTTTTTTCTTATGGGGTTCATTAGACAATGTTGAACTCTCTCCATATCCTACCAAATCGAAAGAGGAAACTCACTATTCTTAATGATGTGAGTGGTATCATTAAGCCTTGCAGAATGACTTTGCTTTTAGGACCTCCAGGTTCTGGTAAAACTACTCTATTATTAGCTTTGGCTGGAAAGCTTGACCCTGCCCTTAAGGTAAGACCATTAGTTCTACATATTCAACAAATTAAGTTATATGTACTGAGAATATAAAGATTAGTTACCATTTTTTGTGTAAATCAGGTTACTGGGAAAGTGTCCTACAATGGACATGAAATGAATGAATTTGTTCCTCAAAGAACTGCTGCTTATATTAGCCAGCATGATTTACACATAGGAGAAATGACTGTGCGAGAAACCTTGGAATTCTCTGCCAGATGCCAGGGAGTTGGCTCTCGTTATGGTTAGCATTTTCTGTTGAGATTTAACTAACATAGATATATCGACTGATGTTTCTTGGAACAATTTTGCAGATATGTTGGTTGAACTGTCAAGAAGAGAGAAAGCAGCTAAAATCAAGCCAGATCCTGATATTGATATCTTCATGAAGGTNCCCCCCCCCAAACCACAAATTTCTTTTTCAATAAAATAGGATATTTGTTGAAATTTAACTAACAAAGATATGTTGATTGATGTTTCTTGGAATAATTTGCAGATATGTTGGCTGAATTGTCAAGAAGGGAGAAAGCAGCTAAAATTAAGCCAGATCCTGATATTGATATCTTCATGAAGGTAAAAGACTAGCATTTGGTATCCATATATGCAATTTGTTAGTAATTGAGTAGTAAATTTGCTTTTTTGAATGAAAATGCTTATAACCTTAATTGTTTTGTGACAACGTAGGCAGCAGCAACAGAGGGACAAGAAGCCAATATTGTTACAGATTATGTTCTTAAGGTAATAAAACTTATGTCCAATAATTTTCTCTTTATTTTCCATAATGAAAAGGTAGAAGAAATTTGATAACAAAGTTATTTGTGTATTCCATCTGCAGCTGTTGGGGCTGGATATTTGCGCAGATACTCTGGTGGGAGATGAAATGATAAGGGGTATTTCAGGAGGACAAAAGAAGCGTGTAACAACAGGTGAAATGCTTGTTGGACCGTCAAAGGCACTTTTCATGGATGAAATCTCAACTGGATTGGATAGTTCTACCACTTACTCCATTGTGAACTCTCTAAGACAATATGTGCAAATTTTGAATGGAACTGCTGTGATATCTCTCCTGCAGCCAGCACCCGAGACCTACAACTTGTTTGATGACATTATTCTGTTATCAGATGGGCAGATAGTTTATCAGGGCCCTCGAGAGGACGTCCTTGGCTTCTTCGAGTCCATGGGTTTCAAATGCCCAGATAGAAAAGGCGTGGCCGACTTCTTGCAAGAAGTATGTCTTACAATAAACTATAACTAATAAGATTGAGTAGCATTGATCCATTTGCTCTTCTGAAGGTAAAATTAAAATTTTTTGCAGGCAACATCAAAGAAAGATCAACAACAATATTGGGTGAGGAGGGATGAGACTTACAGGTTTATCACATCAAAAGAATTTTCTGAGGCATATCAATCATTCCATGTTGGGAGGAAACTTGGGAATGAGCTTGCAGCTTCATATGACAAGAGCAAAAGCCATCCTGCTGCTTTGACAACTCAAAAGTATGGTGTAGGGAAGAAACAACTCTTAAAGATCTGCGCTGAAAGAGAACTCTTGCTAATGAAGAGGAACTCTTTTGTTTACATCTTCAAGTTCACTCAGGTGACAATTTAGTCTATTAAATTTATCGATCTAACAAGTATCTGTCTCTTCATATTTGCTTGTAAGTACTAATGCCTCCTTGTTTTGATCTGTTTTTAGCTTTCAACTATGGCACTCATGACAATGACCCTCTTTTTCCGAACTGAGATGCCCCATGATACTATGGATGATGGAGGAATATATGTTGGTGCCCTCTTTTTTGTGGTCCTGAAGATTATGTTTAATGGCATGTCTGAGATTGCCTTGACAATTTATAAACTTACCGTTTTCTACAAGCAAAGGGACCTTCTCTTTTTCCCTTCATGGGCTTATGCAATTCCTTCAGGGATGCTCAAAATACCTGTAACATTTGGTGAAGTTGGTCTATGGGTGTTCCTCACTTACTATGTCATTGGATTTGATCCGAATCCTGTAAGGTAAGGGAAGAAAAAGATGATGCAGGATAAAGACCAGGTTCTTTTTTCTCGTGATTACTAAACAAGAGTATATTTTTGCAGATTGTTCAAACATTTCTTGCTACTCATATTAGTACACCAGATGGCATCAGGATTGTTCCGCTTCATTGGGGCAGTTGGACGGACCATGGGAATAGCTAATACATTTGGATCATTTGCTCTTCTTTTACAATATGTATTGGGTGGATTTGTTATATCACGAGGTATATTTGGTGATTCATACGTTTGTAGAAGCTCTTATCTTGGTTAAACTTACTAGTGTTAATAGTCTACTAATAATGTTGTAGATGATGTGAAGAAATGGTGGATATGGGGTTACTGGTCTTCACCGTTGATGTATTCTATGAACTCAATTCTTGTGAATGAATTTGACGGGAAAAAGTGGAAACATATTGCACCAAATGGAACTGAGCCTCTTGGAGTTGCAGTTTTAAGATCTCGAGGGTTCTTTCCATATGCATACTGGTACTGGATAGGTATTGGTGCACTTATCGGATTCACAATTGTCTTTAACATCTGCTACAGTATTGCACTTGCTTATCTCAACCGTGAGTATCTCTCGAGTTTTTCCATTTATATTTCCACAAAGGAGAAAATATTGAACTTTTAGTTCGAATATCTACAGCATTTGGTAAGCCGCAAGCTATGACATTGGAAGAAGGTGAAGATGCCAAAATAACTTACAATGACAAAGAAGAGTCCAATAATAAGGGTAAAAAGGGAATGATTCTTCCATTTGAACCGCATTCCATGACCTTTGATGAAGTTATATACTCTGTTGACATGCCTCAGGTAACTAGCCAGGAATTGTTTGTGATCAGTAACTACTGATGCTAATCCTGCATTTCAACAATATATTATTGAACTTTCCGATGATACTAGCAGGAAATGAAAGGTCAGGGCGCCATTGGAGATAGATTGGTACTTCTGAAGGGTGTAAGTGGATCTTTTCGACCCGGTGTTTTGACAGCTTTGATGGGAGTTAGTGGGGCTGGAAAAACAACATTAATGGATGTATTGGCTGGAAGAAAAACAGGAGGATATATTGAGGGTGGTATCAAGATCTCTGGCTATCCTAAGAAGCAAGAAACATTTGCACGCATATCTGGATACTGTGAGCAGAATGATATCCATTCACCTTATGTTACAGTTTATGAGTCACTAGTATACTCAGCTTGGCTGCGTTTACCTCATGATGTTGATGAAAAGACTAGAAAGGTTGGCTCCATTTGAAAAGTTTTCTTCCGTAACATGAATCTCTCGCTCAAATATTAGCTAAACATAATAAAGAAGGTCAAAATCATACTACATTTCCTATCTATTATCCTTGTGCAGATGTTTGTCGAAGAAGTTATGGAACTTGTGGAGCTTACACCATTAAGATCAGCCTTAGTTGGTTTGCCAGGAGTCAACGGTCTCTCAACTGAGCAACGCAAAAGGTTAACCATTGCAGTGGAATTAGTAGCCAACCCCTCTATAATTTTTATGGATGAACCAACTTCAGGGCTGGATGCAAGGGCTGCTCTGATTGTGATGAGAACTGTTAGGAACACTGTTGACACAGGGAGAACTGTTGTTTGTACCATCCATCAGCCTAGTATCGACATTTTTGAAGCCTTTGATGAGGTGAATTTAATATCTTTTTGAACCCAATCAAGCGAATAAATGTGTTTTTTCTTTCTCTTTTAACGTTGCGTACTAATATAAGCACCACTCTTTGCAGCTATTTCTAATGAAACGAGGAGGACAAGAGATATATGTTGGTCCTATGGGTCACCATTCTTGCCATTTGATCAAATACTTTGAGGTAAGTGTTGACTTTTGGCTTAATTTGAAATCCCACATTGGTGGGGTAGTTTTATTTTTGGGCATATGTTTGTCCCACACTGTGTGTTGTCCATTTGGGAAGGGGCTTTGGAGATTATAAATTAACTCCTCCTCCTTCAATGTTAGTATCCCAATTGGTAATCTCTTCTCCCACATTAATAAAAGCAGGGCTATTTGAGCGGTGCTCGGAGATTAGGCTAAATTGGCCGAACTCCGTTAACAAATTTTCGGGTGTGTTCTTTCTTTATCTCTTTTATTATTCCGCGCTATTTATTGTTATGCTGCTTTCTTTTCTCTTGTAGTATAATATTCAATATTATTTGTCGGATATCTGTGTTAGTGTTCTGTCTAGTTCATTTGTTTTGAACTGGTTCATTTCACTAGTTGTGTTGTCGTAGTGGGAAAATTACCCGATTTTCCCAACAGTAAGTTGTCCAAGTAAAAAGGAACTTTCCTTTTTTCCATGAAATACTAACTAATTTTTCCTGTATTCAGTCAATGCCCGGGGTAAGTAAAATACAAGATGGTTACAATCCAGCAACTTGGATGTTAGAAGTCACAACCTCGGCTCAGGAAATGATGTTGGGGGTTGATTTTGCTGATTTATACAAGAAATCAGACCTTTATAGGGGGGCAAAAGCATTGATAAGTGAACTGGGAGTGCCTTGCCTTGGTACAAAAGACCTGTATTTTGATAGTCAATATTCACAGCCATTTTGGACCCAATGTATGGCTTGCCTCTGGAAGCAACACTGGTCATACTGGCGTAATCCTGCTTATACTGCAGTCAGATTTGTCTTTACAATTTGCACCGCCTTGGCCTTTGGGACAATTTTCTGGGATCTTGGTAATAAAGTGTAAGTCCAAACATTTGACACAAAACGAGTACTCATATCATCTGGAAAATCCTTTAATTCTTAATGCTAAAAGCCTATATCTTTTTGTTTCAGGGGTAACAACCAAGACCTGTTTAACGCTATGGGATCAATGTATGCTGCTGTTTTCTTCCTTGGCTTTCAAAATCAATCATCTGTGTTGCCTGTTGTAGCCGTTGAGCGTACAGTATTTTACAGAGAAAGAGCTGCTGGAATGTATTCTGCCTTCCCCTATACCTTTGGACAAGTGAGCAGAGAATTTAACTTTGTATAAGCCAATTTCTGGTTTAACAAGTCTAAATTACTTACAATTTATTTCCATCTTGCAGGTTTTCATTGAATTACCTTATGTCTTTGTGCAAGCTATTTTCTATGGCGTCATTGTCTATGCTATGATTGGATTTGAATGGACAGTAACCAAGTTCTTTTGGTACTTGTTTATCATGTATTTCACTCTCTTGTACTTCACCTTTTATGGTATGATGGTCGTTGCTGTTACCCCAAATCTAAATGTTGCGCAAATTGTTGCTAGCTTCTTCTATGCATCGTGGAATCTTTTTTTAGGATTCATTATCCCGCGACCTGTAAGTTCTTGAAAATACTTCCATTTTTGTTACTTGAAAATTAAATCAATGTAGAGCTCGCAAATGACACGTTTTCATTAAAAAACAGCGTATGCCTATATGGTGGAGATGGTACTATTGGGCTTGTCCTGTTGCGTGGACCTTGTATGGTCTGGTTGTGTCACAATTTGGTGACCTCCAAAACAAAATTAATGATGATGAAACAGTGGAACAATTTTTGAGACGTTACTTCGGGTTCAAGCATGATTTTCTTGGAGTAGTTGCAGTTGTGACTGTTGCATATGCTGTTGTTTTTGCCTTAATATTTGCTTTGGCTATTAAGGTATTCAATTTCCAGAGAAGATAGAAGATGTTATACCTGCTGAAGATCAATTTGAGAAATGTTGAAGAAAAGAGTGATTTTAAACCTTATATAGTAGAGATCGAAAAAGTTTAAGGTGCCCCCCCCT
>MCJB01036727.1:11128-22702 GCA_002018475.1 Nicotiana obtusifolia
CGGCCCGCCAAACCAGAATATTGAATTTTTTTACTTTACCTTGTACAATTGTATCAGAGAATTAAATAAAAACCTTCAAAATTGTAATTTGTCCCCTTCTAAAACTTTTTCTTCAACTACTTGAATTCTATTTGAAATTTAAGAGTCTGTAAAAGGAAACAGAGAACTTACAGTAAATATTACTACCTATATAACATGCTGATCTTCATCTTGATGCATAGCTTCTCTTGAATATGAAATAAAAAAGGCAACTCATGGCTAATAGTGGTGCAATGACGACACCGGGCTAGCTAGATGGTGTAAATATTTCTTACACCATCTGCGCATACAACTTAAACTCTTACACACACGAAAACGAAAGCATGAAATAAAGATGAAAACGAAAAGCCTGCTCGGCGTCTCCCACTGCACCACCAACAACCTGTTAGGATCGATTCACTCAAACATTCTGAACTGATGAAGAAGATGAAGAAATCTTGAAGAGAGAAAAATTGAGAGAGAGAAAAATGTGAGAAACTTATTTCGTGGTAACACCCCGTTACGGTAAACTTCCGCGGCGGGCTATATATATTAATAATTTAGGGTATTTACAATTACAGACAATAGAAGGTTGGTCCGCGTAAATATTAATATATGACAGTACATCACATATTAATCAGGCTCCACACCTAACACAACCATGTTGCAACATTGATACTTATAAAATTATAAATGAAGTAAATACTGATATGCTAAATTCAACATGATCGCAGCCGCTCAAATAGGAGATTCCAGCTCAACTGAAGCAGTTAGTTAGTTATGCCAAGGCAGCTGAAAGTTAGTTAGGAAACTAGTTGAAGGAAGTTAGTTAGAACAGTTAGTTGGAGATAGGAAGTTTCTGGAAAGATGAGTCATGTATTCATTCATAAAAAGACTACAATGTATCATTTTACAATCGTCAAATGAAATACAGTTACAATCTCTCTCTCTCTCAATCTTCTTTCTCTCAATTACAATTTCTACACTTCATAGCTGTGATCTTCCGTCCACAGTTCGGATTTCAGGCTGCAACTCGCCTACATGAAGCCTAAATCGCTAGTAATCACCGGTCAGCCATAAGGCGGTGAATTCCTTCCAGGGCCTTGTACCCACCGCCCCTCTCCTTTTCTAGCTGCCCAGATTGAATTCCTGGGAACAACTAAACTATTAGCCAAAGGTCTGATTTTCTAGTCAAACTCCTAGCCAGCTCTTCAATTCTCGAGTACTCTGTGAATTCCTGCGATTGAGATATCAAATACTGATCGAAGGAGCTGATGGTTAGATTTCAAGAAATATTTGTACTTTATGTAGGGCAGTTTTGCTTCCTTTTATTTTTGATTTTTTTTTTGAGTTAGACAAGATTCTGTTAATTAGTGGTATTTTCGAATAACTAAAAGTAGAATTTCACTTCCTAGCTTATTAGAATTATCTTTTCATCAACTCACAAATGCTGCTAAGAGAGTGAGTTCTTGTTTTAGTGAGTAGAATTTCACTAGTTTACCAAAATATGTCTTTTAAATTCTCTGTCTGCAACTTCAAGAATATTTTTGTGTGGTGGTGGTGGGTCACTTTGTTGGGGCAAAATCTTTTACTCACTTTTGTTTCTTTAATTTTTCTAGGACTAACATGAGAGTAAGTGTCTACTTTGCATAATATTAAGAAAAAGGTTGTATTGTATTCCTTTTCTTTATCATCTGAGGAAGAATTCTCTTTACTCAAATGTGCTACACAATTGTTACTACAATTGATTGATTTCTTGAAATAGATAGAAAGTGAATCAATCAGTTTTGTGCCTGAATTCCAATATATGGCTAAACAAGTATATTGGCCAAGTATCTGAAAGATAGTAATATGATCCAATACTAACAGAACATAATTGTATACTTCTTCAAGTGGTAACCTGTATACACGAGTTTTATAATCAATCTCTTGTTTAATTTTCCTCGTAGAGATCTTCAGCAGGTATACCATCTTCTATCTTTTCTGGAAGTTGAATACTTTAATAGCCAAAGCAAATGTGAAGGCAAAAACAACAGTATATGCAACAGTCACAACTGTAACTACTCCAAGAAAATCATGCTTGAACCCGAAGTAACGTCTCAAGAATTGTTCCACTGTCTCATCACCAGTTATTTTGTTTTGGAGGTCTCCAAATTGTGATGCAACCAAACCATACAAAGTCCAAGCAACAGGACAAGCCCAATAGTACCATCTCCACCATATGGGCATACACTGTTTTTCAATGAAGAAAACATGTCATTTTCGAGCTCTAAATTGATTTTCATGTAACAAAAATGGAAGTGTTTCAAGAACTTACAGGTCGTGGAACAATGAATCCTGAGAAAAGATTCCACATGGCAATGAAGAAGAGAGCGATAATTTGTGCAATATGTTGATTTGGAGTAACTGCTACGCACATCAAACCATAAAAGGTGAAGTACAAGAGAGTGAAATACGTGATGAACAAGTACCAAAAGAACTTGGTTACTGTCCATTCAAATCCAATCATAGCATAGACAATGACGCCATAGAAAACAGCTTGCACAAAGACATACGGCATTTCAATGCAAACCTGCAAGATAATTAAACAAATATATGTAATTTAGACTTTTTACCAGAAATTGGCTTATAAGAAGCTAAATTCTCTGCTCACTTGTCCAAAGGCATAGGGTAAGGCAGAATACATTCCAGCAGCTCTTTCTCTGTAAAAGACTGTACGCTCAACGGCTCCAACGGGCAGAACTGATGCTGTATTTTGAAAACCAATGAAGAAAACAGCAGCATACATTGAGCCCATAGCGTTAAATACATCTTGGGTCTTACCCCTGTGAAAAAAAAATTAATCTTTTAGCATTAAGAACTAAAAGTATTTTCTAGATTATATGAGCACTTGTTTCGTCTCATATGTTTTGACTCACACTTTAGTACCAAGATCCCAGAACATTGTCCCTATGGCCAAGGCGACGAAGACTGTAAAGAGAA
This sequence comes from Nicotiana obtusifolia, assembly GCA_002018475.1. Classification (NCBI taxonomy): domain Eukaryota; kingdom Viridiplantae; phylum Streptophyta; class Magnoliopsida; order Solanales; family Solanaceae; genus Nicotiana; species Nicotiana obtusifolia. The sequence goes on from MCJB01036727.1 coordinate 14,129, forward strand.
ATCTGACTGCAGTATAAGCAGAATTACGCCAGTATGACCAGTGTTGCTTCCAAAGGCAGGCCATACATTGGGTCCAAAATGGCTGTGAATATGGCCTATCGAAATACAGGTCCTTTGTACCAGGGCGAGGCACGCTGAGTTCACTAATCAACACTTTATTCCTCTTGTAAAGATCTGATCTCTTGTATAAATCAGCAAAATCCACCCCCAACATCATTTCTTGAGCCGAGGTTGTGACTTCTAACATCCAAGTAGCTGGATTGTAGCCATCTTGTATTTTACTTATCCCAGACATTGACTGAATGCAAGAAAAATTAGTTTAGTATTTAATCGAAAAAAGAAAAGCTCTGTATCACTTAGACAGCTTACCTCAAAGTATTTGATCAAATGACAAGAACGGTGACCCAATGGACCGACATATATCCCTTGTCCTCCTCGTTTCATTAGAAATAGCTGCAAAAGAGTGGTGTTTATTTTAGTATGCCATGTCAAAGGAGAAAGAAGAACACATTATTAGCTTGATTGAGTTCAAAAAGATATTAAATTCACCTCATCAAACGCTTCAAAAATGTCGATACTAGGCTGATGGATGGTACAAACAACGGTTCTCCCTGTGTCAACAGTGTTCCTAACTGTTCTCATCACAATTGCAGCAGCCCTTGCATCCAGACCTGAAGTTGGTTCATCCATGAAAATGATAGAGGGGTTTGCTACTAATTCCACTGCAATGGTCAACCTTTTGCGTTGCTCAGTTGAGAGACCGTTGACTCCTGGCAAACCAACTAACGCTGATCTTAATACTGCAAGCTCCACAAGTTCCATAACTTCCTCAACAAACATCTGCACAAGGATAATAGATAGGAAATGTAATATGATTTCTACCTTATTTGTTGTGTTTCACTGATTTTTGGGCGAGAGATTCATGTTATGGAAGGAAATTTTCAAAAGTTGCGAACCTTTCTAGTCTTTTCATCAACATCATGAGGTAAACGGAGCCAAGCTGAGTATACTAATGACTCATAAACTGTAACATAAGGTGAATGGATATCATTCTGCTCACAGTATCCAGATATACGTGCAAATGTTTCTTGCTTCTTAGGATAGCCAGAGATCTTTATACTACCCTCAATATATCCTCCTGTTTTCCTTCCGGCCAATACATCCATCAATGTTGTTTTTCCAGCCCCACTGACTCCCATTAAAGCTGTCAAAACACCTGGCCGAAAAGCTCCACTTACTCCCTTCAGAAGTACCAATCTATCTTCAGTGGCGCCCTGATCTTTCATTTCCTGACAGTATCATGGGAAAGTTTAGTAACATATTATTGAAATGCAGGATTAGCATCAGTAGTTAGTATCATGGCTAGTTACCTGAGGCATGTCAACAGAGTATATAACTTCATCAAAGGTGATGGAATGCGGTTCAAATGGAAGAACCATTCCCTTTTTCTTACTCTGACCCTCGCTATTGGACTGTTCTTTCTCATTGCTAGTGGTTTTGACATCTTCATTGTCTTTTGGTATCATAGCTTGCGGCTGGCTGAATGCTGTTGATAATCACATTAAACATTCAATCTTTTCGCCTTAGGGAAAACTAAATGTAGAAACTCGAGAGATACTCACGGTTGAGATAAGCAAGTGCAAGACTGTAGCAGATGTTAAAGAGGATTGTGAATCCTGTAAGTACACCAATACCTATCCAGTACCAGTATGCATATGGAAAGAACCCTCGAGATCTTAAAACTGCAACTCCAAGTGGCTCAGTTCCATTTGGTGCAATATGTTTCCACTTTTTCCCATCAAATTCATTCACAAAAATTGAATTTATAGAATACATCAATGGTGAAGTCCAGTAACCCCATATCCACCATTTCTTCACATCACCTACAACATTAGCCATAGACTATTAACACTAGCCGGTTTAGGCAAGTCAAAGCTTCTACAAGCATAAAAATCACCAAATATACCTCGTGAAAGAACGAATCCACCTAATGCAAATTGTAAAAGGAGCGCAAATGTTCCAAATGTATTAGCAACTCCCATGGTCCTTCCAACTGCCCCAATAAAGCGAAACAATCCTGATGCCATCAGGTTTACTAATATGAGTAGCAAGAATTGTTTAAGCAATCTGAAAAAAAACAGACTCCTGTTTAGTAATCACGGGAAAGAGGAAACTGATGAAGGTAACCTGATCTTTATTCAGCAACATCATTTTCTTCCCTTACCTTACAGGACTCGGATCACATCCGATGACATAGTAAGTGAGGAACACCCATAGACCAACTTCAACAAATGCTACAGGGATTTTGAGCATCCATGAGGGAATTGCATAAGCCCATGATGGGAAAAAGAGAAGGTCCCTTTGCTTGTAGAAGACAGGAAGCTTATAAATTGTCATGGCGATCTCAGACATTCCATTAAACATATTCATAATGACCGCAAAAAAGAGGGCACCAGCATATATTGCTCCATCATCCATACTATCACGAGACATCTCAGTTCGGAAAAAGAGGGTCATTGTCACGAGCGCCATAATTGAAAGCTGAAAACATATCAAAACAAAGAGGTATTATCACTTGCAAGCTAATATGATGAGATAGAGACCGGAAAACATAAATTTATAAGACAAAATTGCCACCTGAGTGAACTTGAAGATGTAAACAAATGAGTTCCTCTTCATTAGCAAGAATTCTCTTTCAATGCAGATCCTTAAGAGTTCTTTCTTCCCTATACCATACATTTGAGTTGTCAAAGCAGCAGGATGGCTTTTGCTCTTGTCATATGAAGCTGCAAGCTCATTCCCAAGTTTCCTCCCAACATGGAATGATTGATATGCCTCAGCAAATTCTTTTGATGTGATATACCTGTAAGTATCATCCCTCCTCACCCAATATTGCTGCTGATCCTTCTTTGATGTCACCTGCAAAGAGTTCAAACTTGCACCATCAGAAGGACAATTGGATCAATGCTTCTCAACCTTATCGGTCGTAGTCCATTGTAAGACATACTTCTTGCAAGAAGTCGGCCACGCCTTTTCTATCTGGGCATTTGAAACCCATGGACTCGAAGAAGCCAAGGACGTCCTCTCGAGGACCCTGATAAACTATCTTCCCATCTGATAACAGAATAATGTCATCAAACAAGTTGTAGGTCTCGGGTGCTGGCTGCAGGAGAGATATCACAGCAGTTCCATTTACAATTTGCACAGATTGTCTTAGAGAGTTCACAATGGAGTAAGTGGTAGAACTATCCAATCCAGTTGAGATTTCATCCATGAAAAGTGCCTTTGACGGTCCAACAAGCATTTCACCTGTTGTTACACGCTTCTTTTGTCCTCCTGAAATACCCCTTATCATTTCATCTCCCACCATAGTATCTGCACAAATATCCAGCCCCAACAGCTGCAGATGGAATACACAAATCACTTGGTTATCAAATTTCTTCTACCTTTTCATTATGGAAAATAAAGAGAAAATTATTGGACATAATTTTTATTACCTTAAGAACATAATCTGTAACAACATTGGCTTCTTGTCCCTCTGTTGCTGCTGCCTACGTTGTCACAACACAATTAAGGTTATAAGCATTTTCCTTCAAAAAAGCAAGTTTTCAACTTGGTCCAATTACTAACAAATTGCATACACGGATACCAGCTAATTTTTGTATTGCTTTTCCTTTTCCTTTCCTCGGAAAGGTATATGATGCTCTTTTTAGGAATTAGTAGACTTGTTTTCTTTTTTTTTCTTTTGTCTAAAACCTTTACAGTTTATACTATTCTTCAATTTGTTTCAAACCGTTTCTCCCTTGTAATTTTGTATCCGGTCTGTAAAGGTAGGTGGCGAGAATATTTAAATAGTTCATAGCTGTTGGGTGCGTGAACAAAGTCCTATATTAGTAACTGAAAAGATTGGGAGCCTACATATAAGGGGTAAGGATCTCTTAATGGTCTGAGACCTTTTGGGAAAACCGTGTGGCTTGGCCCAAATTGGATAATGCCACACTATGTTAAAAGTATCATTGGGTCGTTTTAGGCCAACAACTGGTAGCAGAGCTAAGGTTCAACGAGACAAGTATGGTGATGATAGAGTGATGTTGCGGGGCTCGGTTTGATTACCCTTACGAGCTTGGAGTTGCGCATACAAGAAAAGCTAGTTGCCGGCTTCGTTGTCATAGGTACTTTGATGATTTGGGTGGCATACAATTAATCTCTAAAATTGATGCGTGGATCGTGGTAATAGGTCACGTGGAACTTGGTTCAAGGGGGAGACCCGTGTATCATGTTAGTGGACCACGTTCTATAGGGAGATTGTTGGGTGAACGAACAAAGTCCCACATCGGTACCTGAAAAGATTGGGAGCCTACATATAAGGTATAGGGATCTCTTAATGGTGTGAGACCTTTTGGGGAAAATCGTACAAGCTTGGCCCAAAGCGAACAATATCACACAATGCTAAAAGTACCATTTGGCGTTTTAGCCCAACAACATCTAAACATTATATAGTAATAGTCTTTTACCTTCATGAAGATATCAATATCAGGATCTGGCTTGATTTTAGCTGCTTTCTCTCTTCTTGACAGTTCAACCAACATATCTGCAAAATTGTTCCAAGAAACATCAGTCGATATATCTATGTTAGTTAAATCTCAACAGAAAATGCTAACCATAACGAGAGCCAACTCCCTGGCATCTGGCAGAGAATTCCAAGGTTTCTCGCACAGTCATTTCTCCAATGTGTAAATCATGCTGGCTAATATAAGCAGCAGTCCTTTGTGGCACAAATTCATTCATTTCATGTCCATTGTAGGTCACTTTCCCAGTAACCTGATTACACAAAAAATGATAATTAATCTTTATATTCTCAGTACATATAACTTAATTTGTTGAATATGTAGAACTAGTGGTCTTACCTTAAGGGCAGGGTCAATCTTTCCAGCCAAAGCTAATAATAGAGTAGTTTTACCAGAACCTGGAGGTCCTAAAAGCAAAGTCATTCTGCAAGGCTTAATGATACCACTCACATCATTAAGAATAGTGAGTTTCCTCTTTCGATTTGGTAGGATATGGAGAGAGGTCAACATTGTCTATGAACCCCAAAAGAAGAAGAAAATGTTAGTTACAAACACCCTTTTGGTGAAAGAGAATTGAGACTTGAAATCAAGATTTTCTTTTTAGATTTTTACCTCAAGAAAATTAGTCATGAAGTTGGTAAATGTAGGCAAAGCTCTGCTTCCTATATATGCATTTGCCTCAATGTTTAGATGCTCAAATCTTACTTCTATTGATGGCAAATCAATCCCAACTCTGTAAAAAGAAAGAAAGCAATGTCAAACCACTTAAATTAAGGGGAAAAACAACTTGTCATGGATAACCAACAGTATAACTACTACAATGTCTCAATTCCAAGCAAGTCGGACTGACTATGTGAATCGTCATTGTCCATGCTTCTCCATTTAAGCCCGTCTCAGTTAAATATTAGTAAAATAGTTTCTCCAGCACTACAAGTTCTCTAGATTTTATATAGCATATAAATCTATGACAAGTCCTGAAGACTCCTAACATACTTTGAACCTAAAGCAAACATCCCAATATTAATATGTATCGCCTACACTGATCTTTTTTCGTGCGTGGAAGACAACACGCATAGAGAGAAAGAGAGAGATACATTCACTTTATGAAAACTAAAGCTAAGTCTGGACTCAGTTGAATATTATGAAAACTAGTTTTGTTCAAGTTGAAGAGAGCCTTGGTGCAATAGCAATATTGTCGCCCTATGACTAGGAGGTCACGAGTTCAAGCCGCGGAAATAACCTCTTGCAGAAATTACTTAGTATCATTTATGTAAATCTTTTTTGTCCAGCAATATAGCCCGAAGAAGAAAAAACCACACACACACAGAGGACAAAAAGATGCATTCACTTACCTGTCAATTCTTTGCCTGAGTTTCAACAAGAACTTCTCATTATCCTCATCGGCTATTTTCACAAGCCTTTCAAGCAAGTTCTTTCTTTCTTGAAAACCAAGATCATGTATATCAACTTCAGCAGCTGCACCTTGAGATCCAAACAAGAGACCTTTTCTTAAACGATCAAATGTTGGAAGTTTTTCAAGAGCTGCCCATTTAAGAGCCTCTTCATCATCTTCATCTCTCGACGAACGACTAAAAATCTCCACACCATTGTTTCTCCATATAGAGTTACTATTCACACTTAACCTTAAGCTCCCTCTCAAACTACTCCCTCTTAAATCACTTATATTTGCTGGCTCCATTTTGAACCAATAACACACTCATTCAAAATGCAAGAAATTCTAGCTCTTTTTTTCTTATATACTGATGTTTAATTGGATTTTTTAAGAAAAATTGGAGAGTTTTCTTCTTGTGTCCACTGCCTAAGCCTAAAGTTAGAGTGTTATTAAAGTTTGAAGCTAAAGGAGTTATTAAATAGCTACAAGTATAAATGAAGGCGTGCTATTGGATAGTAGATATTGATTTAAGAAAAGTGTCGTTCTGCAAAAGTGCTTTCTCTAATTAGGTATTGTTGAATAGACAGATTAAAAAGTACTGCATTAAAACCATCAGCGACTAGTTATAACAAAATTTAAGAACGTCCATATTTATATGGTTAGAGATGGCCCAGTATTATTGGTCATTCTGGTTATATTGTAGTCTGTCAACAACAGAAAACTATCAAATTTCTCTTTTAGAGTTCATATGCTTAAGATTTGACATTTGGAACTAAATAAATTATGTTACTCCTATATATTTATGTTGGGCTCCGTTCTGTCGCGGAGAATATATATATATTTGACCTTATATACACCGTGTAATTTTTCTAAACCCTAGCTGTTAGGATCGATTCACTCAAACACTTTGATCTGATGAAGAAGATGAAGAAATCTTGACAAGAGTAAAGTTTAGGTAGAGAGAGATAGAGAGAGACAAGTTTTTCGTGGTAACACCCTTATGGGGTAAACTTCCACGGCGGTGGGATATATATATATATATATATATATATATATTAATGATTAAGAGTATTTACAATTACAGTACACCCTCGGAACCGTGATGTCACCTAACGTTCCACTTGCTAATCAAGCCAACGTTAGATAGAATTATTAGCCATTTTAAACAATTCAAATTAAATAAAAACCAATAAGCTGAATAACCGAAATAGAGTGTGTAACTAAAATAACGGCGATATCCAAATACAATCTCAGAACTGGTGTCACAAGTACACGAGTGACTAGAGTCCTACAAATAATAGTCTGAATAAAAACATAACTGTCTGAATCGAAATAAACAGCTAAGATAATATAGAAGGGGACTTCAGGGCTGCGTACGTTAAACAACTGTACCTCAAGTTTTCGTCTAGTAGTAGTAGTAGTAGTAGTAGTACTTATGAAAAAAAACTTAATTTTTGTAAGCAGAGAACTCGGAATAATCGATCTCAGAATTTCATGTAACAATACTAGAAATCAACACAATAACGATAATGAATACAACACATGCAATCCGTTGCAGCGCACAATCCGATCCCACCGTACACACACAATCCACCCTTATTTCACCATATCAATATCAAGAATCACATATAAAATCCGTTGCGGCGGCAACCCGAACCCACCATATAATCAAAATCAATATCATAATTCTCCCTTATTTTACCATGTCATAATTTATCAATATCAAGTATTACATATACAACTGTTACGGCGCGCAACCCGATCCTACCATATCAATATCAAAATGCTCCCTTATTTCACCATATTACAACTGTTGCGGCGTGCAACCCGATCCATAAAGAAATTCAATAAATGTAATCAACCCAACAACTCAATTCACAAGAATCTCTACGATTAAAGAATACGAAAGCAAAGCAATAAAGGAACCATGTACAAATCAAAGAAATGCTATAATTAATACAAAACCAACAAGACAAGCCAAGTGTATGATTATTAAGGTGTACAAGTAAGGCAATTAAGGCAAGCAACAATAAACGCGGAGTCAAAGAAGGAACGAACAATTTAATATAAAGATAATTAAGACAAGTAACAAATTAAGGCATAGAAGGCAAATAAAGCATGTAACAATTAAGGCATAGAGTGAGATCATGATACGAGAAAGACATGGAAACAATTATTTTGACGGTGTATATGCACTCGTCACCCTGCATATACGCTGTTGCACATGTAATTCACATAACATGTAGTTCAAGGGTCCCTAATTCCCTCAAATCAATGTTAGACCCAACACTTACCTCGCTCTGCAATCAAATCAAAGCCCAATCAGGGTCTTTCCTTTAAAATTCGCCTCCAAACCAATCGAATCTAACCAAAATCGACTTAATATCAACAAACAATGCTAGAAAAATCAATTACAATAGATAAAGTTAAGATCTTTATATTTTTTTTAAAAGTCAACAAAAGTCAACCCGGGATCCGCTTGGTCAAAACTCGAGATTCGAATCAAAACCTAATGACCCATTCATCTCCAAGCTCGGTTATGTGATTAGTTTCAAAATCCGACCTCAATTTGAGTTCTAAATATGAATTTTACAACCTCCTCCCCCCCCACCC
>MCJB01036727.1:27732-71056 GCA_002018475.1 Nicotiana obtusifolia
CCCCCCCCCCCCCCCCCACAGTGAGCACAATAAATATTATATTTGGGATAGAGTTCCCTAGGCATGGAGTTGCCATATATATTCACTTCTGGGATGGAGTTCCCTGAGCATGGAATTGCCTTATTTATTTATATTGGGATGGAGTTCCTTGGGCATGGAGTTGCCTCATTTATTTATATTTGGGATGGAGTTCCCTGGGTATGAAGTTGCCTTATTTATTTATATTTGGGATGGAGTTCCCAAGGCTAAATTGGCCATGTACAGTACTAAGTGACTGAATGTTAGTTATTATATATATATATATATATATATATTTGGGATGGATTTTTCCTAGGCTGGATTGGCCATATACAATACTGTGAGATTGAATACTCTGAAGGTGTAAGTACATGAGTTCATCATTGTGCTGCATAGCATTACACATGCATACTTAATATGTAAACATAAAGAAGTATTTTTTCTTATGCCATCTAATAATGGATTTCTTATCTATCGTTAAAGTTTTGTGAAAAATCACAGGTTTCAGACTTACTCATATTTTCGGTGACTTTCGGCAAAGGATTTGAGTTTACTGTTATATTGAAAAGAAGATATTTATTTTCCGAAATTTTATACGAGTTGCGCATTTTATTATTGAGTTATTACTTGTGTTGCTTTAAATTATATTGTTATGAACTGTTGCTGGTTACAGGAGTTGGACTCTGACCCTTATCCCAGCTCTCACTACTTTCAACTTAAGGTTAGGTTTGTTACTTATTGAGTACATGAGGTCGGTTGTACTCATACTACACTTCTGCACCTTGCGTGCAAATTTCTGATGCTGATGTTGCTGCATAAGGCAGAAACTGGATCGGAAGATGTACATGCGATCTAGTCACAACTGCCTCTTCTTCTAGGTAGCTTTAAAACTTTTTAAAATCTGTTCATGCATATTTCAGACATTGACGTATTTTTATTTCACACCAATTTTTGTAAATTCTTATCTTAAAAGCTCATGATTTGTACTACCAGTCCTTGGGGAGTGTATTAGAGTTAGTTAAATGTTAGTTGAATCGAATATTTATAAATTGACTTATTTAACGAGTTGGGTTAGATGCCATCAATGCTAGCTGGAATTTGGATCGTGACGGTAATTTTGAACGCCAATACCTTATAGTCTTTATCATTTTTTTCCTCGTCACAAGCACATTAATTCACCTCTGTCCTCACCCCCTTTCTTCTCCATATTTTCACTTAAAGGGTACAACCGTCCATCAACAGTAAAAGGATCTTTTCGTCTTTTACATTTTTTTTTTTTTAAACCCCTCCCAAATTAGGAGGATCTATAGTGCTTCCACACTTCCCCTCCAGCGTGGCTCGAACCCAGGACCTAACGGTCGTTTACATTTCAGTTTGGGTGTTCATGCTTTTAGAATACATTACATACATATATATATATATATATATATATATATATATATATATATGTATGTACAACCTTTGTTGTACAAAAGCGAAATTCATTTGGAAAAAGTAAGTTTACAATTCCATTTATATCAAGAAATAGAATGAATTGCAGTGTCATAGAGGTAAGTTTCTTCATAACTATTTCTAATTTTTGGCACTCAAATTATGGTCGATGATCTCAATGGGACATTCATACCATCAAAGGCAAATCCACAATTTAAACTTTACGGGTTTATATTCGTAATTCTATCACATCTTTTCTAATTGAATAGGTCCAAAATTTATTAAAAAAGACGGCCCCGTGCACTAAGCTCCCACTATGCGTAGGGTCCGGGGAAGGACCGAAGCGCAAGGGTCAATTGGGCTGCTCGGTGCACTAAGCTCCTGCTATGCGTAGGGTCCGGGGAAAAACCGGAGCGCAAGGATCTATTGTACGCAACTTTACCTGCATACCATGTAATGCTACTGTCTAGTAATGAATAAAGTGCTCTTTCTACTCAAATGAATACATGGAATTGAAGAAACAGCCCTAGCTACCTTTAATATTAATAGTTGAGTTAGTTTTTCGGCTACAAAAATTAGTTTTTTCAGGTACCCAGCAGAACATCCGAGGTACACACAAGTTAGCCCATACCATCATTAAAAAAAGAAGAAATAAAGAAATAATGAACTATTGCCAAGTTATAAGCCAATTTGTGTCTACATTTTTGCTTATCAGATATTACAGATTTGACTTATCTTTAAAGTTTACATCAGTGTACCCAAATATACTCACAAAACAAGAGATTAACTGCTTCTGAATTACCTCTTCAGTAGGAAGCTCTATATCTGCCTCTTTTTTCAAAGATGTAACGTCTTTATCTGCAATCCCACAAGGCACAATATGCTTGAAGTAACTTAAATCTGGATCCACATTGAATGCTAATCCATGAGATGTAATCCCAGCTGAAATTCGTACTCCAATCGCGCCAATCTTTCTATTATCAACCCAAACTCCTGTTTCGCATCTTTGTCCCGTCTGTGCTTTCACGCCATACATTGATGCTAATTCAATCATAGTTAGCTCGAGTTTTTCTACATACTTTCTAGCCCCCAAACCGATATCTCTCAACGAGATAATCGGATACAAGATTGCTTGATGAGGACCATGATAAGTAATGTCACCTCCTCTTTGTGTATAGTGAAGTTCTGCCCCTATAGCTTTGAGCTCAGAATCAGGAATGAGTAGATTGTGAACCGTTTGTCTTTTGCCAACGGTATATGTTGGAGGATGTTGCAGAGATAATAGGGTATCAGAAATTTTAAGAGCTTTTCTATCAGATGCCAGTTTCTCTTGCAGCTTCAGTGCCTCCAAGTAGTTCACAGTGCCCATTCTCCAAACCTCAAGGCTACGCCTCATTTTTCACGTAAATCACAGACAATCGCTCACGCATACGAAGCCAGAGAGCATCATAACCTTTGAAACAATTAGCAAAGCACCTGTTTGTTGCAGCATGGAAATATGACTCAAAGATGCATACGCTATGTAGAAAAGCATACTGCTACAGTTTTAAGAGATGGACTTTAATATTTTTACTAGAGGAAAATAGGAAATGGCATAATCACTTATGTCCATGGTAATACAAGGTTAGTTTACAAGCAAATAAATAATAAAAGAAGCTTACGAAGGGTTAAGAAAGAACAGAATTTTGCCAAAATGATATCTCGCAGCCTCAAACGAGACTAAGAAGAGAGTCTTGTATCGATGAGAGAGGTTTTATAAGTTTACTTCAAATTCCAGAGAATATTTTGTATGGAGTAATTCAAAATCCAGATAGACTGTACCTATCATGAGAAGGGGAAACACTAAAGCAACTATAGAACAGTTTTCTTGAGCCATCAAATAATACAATTCAAATGGTATAAGGGAAGTATGGATACTCTCTTTTACTAAAGATTTCCTAATCATATAGATCACAGAATCGCCCTCAGTTTCATTTTATATGCCACTCTTTCTTTTTGATTCGTTCCAAAAAGAATGATCAGTAAAGCCAGCTGATTTATTGTCTTTTATTACAGGTCAACTTGACACTCTTTCTTTTTAATTAGCTGAACCCAACAATTAAGTACCCAGATAAGGAGGAAACCCAAGTTTTGGGGACGACCATACTTCAAAGATTACATTACACTAGACTGCCAAATTTTATAAATCTTTCTCCTACAATTGAGATTGTAAAGCAAAGATGGAAACAAGAAGAGTATTATATAGGGGCTCCTCATCCGAGACAGACGCAAATTACTCGTTCCCATATTATCTAACATTATACTACAGAAGATCACGGGTTCGAGCTGTGGAAACAGCCTCTTGCAGAAATGCAGTTGCGTACAATAGACCTTTGTGGTCCGGCCTTTTTCTGGACCCGCGCATAGCAGCAGTGGCGGATCCAGGATTTTAAGCGAAAAGTACTTTTCTGGTCGTGGGTGCTCGTTCTCTTCAGCGAAAAGTTTCTACCCATCATATAGTATAAGTTCACAACTATCGTCTATCTAAATATAGTTGTAAAAACATTTAATAGAAAAACTACGGTTAATATTATCATTAGCAAAAAAAGACTTCTATTCACTAGCCACAATGAACTACTAATAATGTTATTTTATAGAAAAAGATATCTAGTCACAAGTTACAACTGTGCTCGACGACTTTTCATATGTTGAAAACGATCGATAATAGCATCATTGCTTACGGTTGCAAATATCTTACGCTCTACATAGCAAACTAAACAACCATTTAAAAATTCATCACCAATGCTATTATGAAGCTCATTTTTTATGTAGTTCATGGATGAGAAAGATCGTTCCACATAAGCAGTAGCAACAGGAAGAATGAGAGTCAATTTGATTAGCAAATAAACAAGTGGCCAAGTTTGATGCAAATCTGACTTAAGCAACACTTTAGCAAGGTCACTAATTCCCTTCATGTTGAAGAACCTCTTGTCAGATCCACGAACATAAACTATAAAACTATCAAGCTGGCAACTAAGATCCCGAAGCTTGCTGCTATCAAACTCCTTTGGATAGTTGGCACTTGGCTGGTAGCCAAAGTATTTTTTTAAAAATTATTTCGCACCATATAAAAAAATTGGTTCAAGTAAGAATCGATCCCTAACCACTTTATATTTGTGCATTCTATTCTCACCTCTTAACCAAAGCACCCATAACACTTTTTGTTTAATGGGTGCTAGCTAGTTTTTTATATCAATATTCCCTGTATTTTCTATATAATTATACAGAGTCTGCGTCGGGATCAATGGGTGCTTCAGCACCCGATAGTCAAAGGGTGGATCCGCCCCTGCATAGCAGGAGCTTAGTGGACCGGGATGTAAAGAGAGAAATTACTACAAAATAAAATAAACAAAAATATGAATTTTAAAATAATTAAACCCAGCCTAATTCAACAACTAAGTATCAAATAAGGAGAAAAAAAGGAAATCCTCCATATTTTAAAGATTACAACTTGACTACCAAATTTTCACATGCTTTGCTCCACCAAGAAGAGTATTAAAAAGGGTCTCTAATTAAGGGGTCTGTGTTCAATTTCTTGTAACCATTCCCAAATTATCTGATTCTCAATCCAAGATTCATACTTGAAATATTTCATATTTATTAAATACTATTACATTAAGATTTGCGTGTCAATCTTTTCTCATACAATTAGAGGTGTAAAGCAAAGACGAAATCAAGAAATAAACTTACTTGAATAGTTCACTCTGTAAATTAAAATGGAGCAACAGTTGTGGATTGAGAACTCTCCTCCTATCCGGAAGTGGACCTGCGAGGGGACATTATCTTTGGATAATATAGTACAAGTCAAAAAGGTACCCGACCCGAAATGAAACAAAAGTATCATGACCCGACCCGGCTCTACTTTCGACATTTTTTTGAGTTATATATCACTTTTTTTTTTTTATAACACTAAGGGGTCGTTTGGTACGAACACAAGTAATGCAAGGATTAGTAATGTAGATATTAGTAATGCAGGGATTGTAGTGCTGAGAATATTTTTTATCCAACTGTTTGGTTCATTGTATTAAATTAGCTTGTGTTTGGTTTAAAACTGTACAAAATATTCTTTACAATTATACCCTTGAATATTCTTCTTTCTGTAAAGAAATTTAGGAAAAGGGTTTGAGGGGCGGTTTAGTAATTTTAGGGTCTTATCCAGGTATAGTTAATGGAGGGATTAGTAATCCCTTGGTTTTCTTGGTATTAGCTAAGCCCTCCTATGAGGTATAAGTAATCCATGTATTAGGTATGCATAAATTGAATTGAGCAACCAAATATTGTATTGAACGGATTAAATTTTTATACAAAGATTATTTTACTTAGTACAGCCTACCAAACAACCCTTAAGTGTTTCGTGTTTTTTCACTTTTAGCTTGCATTATAAACTATTTATATTCGGTAGCTAAAAAAAAACTATAAACTTGTATAATTTTTTGTATATAACTTACAAAATATATATATATATATATATATATATATATACAAAAAATATATATTTTTCAATTATTATTTTAAAAATGGCTATACAGTATATTTTTCCATTAAATTTTGTGGTAGCTTTTTTGTGTTAGAGAAGAGTTTATAAGCGATTGAGATGGAATTTTTTTCCGAGATGTTGAATTTGGATTGTTGATCAGATTGAAAAGTATTGTCATCTGAAAGGGGTTAAACAATTCTTTCTTTAAAACAATGATTACAAAAACATTTTTTTTTCTACAGAAAATGTATAGTTTATGTTGTTAAACCTTCGGGACCTGCTCACGGGTAATTTATTTATTTATTTATTTTTATTTACTTTTAGCTCGCCTTAAAAACTATTTATATTTAATAAATAAAAAAATATACAATATTTATATAATTTTTGTAAATAACATATAAAAAATATATATTTTTCAGCTATTATTTTTCAGCTCGCATCAATTTTTTTATTTTTTGGACGGTGGTTTTTCGATCAACCGGTGAAAGAAAAAGATTAAACAAAGAAGAGTACTAGTGTAGAAAAACTCAAATATGTTCTATGTTTGAGCAGAAAGAACTGAATATCCTTGTATCGTGGCTGCAGGGCTACTCCTCCACTTACAATACACTGTTGCGTATTAATGACCAAAAAACAAGAACATGGAAAAAACAGCGAGCAAATGGAGAGGCTATACCTTTTACACATTACTACAGGATTGAAGAACAAATTTCTGTTATATACAAGTTAAAACTCTTGTATTACATAGTGGAAATCTTATGAGGAACAAGAAAGCATGCATACACCCGGACGATAGGCCCAAGCTGGAGGCAACCGTGCGTACTTCTCCATACCGGGTTGTTCATCAAATGGACATTGCATTACCTTCAACAGCTGTCGAACCTCCCCAAAATCGCCTTGTTCTGCTGCATCAATAGCAGTCTGGCATAAATAGTTTCTAAGTATGTACTTTGGATTTACAGAATTCATCGAAACCTTCCTCTCCTCGTCGGAAACACCAGTTGTAGAGAGCTGCAAGAAGTAGAAAAAGTGACACCTTAATCATCTCTCACATACAAGAAAGAACTTTGACAAATTCATTATATGTATTATATGCATTATATGCTTTGTTGTTATTTGAAGAAAAAATGTCATCATCACATGCCTCTTGTATGTAAGCCTTTACCCAGCTTGTCCAGGCTTCCTTGCGTTCCTCGCCAATATCCAAGAGAACAGCTTTAAGAGGAATCAATAATTGGTCCTCTGGAATTGTAGGATCAGCTTTGATGTTTGATAGCAATCGAAAGAAATTTGTGTAATCAACTTTATCAATGGCCATATTCTTGAGTAGTTCACTAATCAACTTTTTATTGTACTTTGTGAGACCAAGTTTTCTGGTCATGATAACTTGGTAATCATCCATAAATTTGTTTCCGTATCTGAAAAGGTCAGTAGATAAACATCGTCAACAGTGAAACAGAAAAAAAATCGAGCAAATAACAAAGGGGAAACAGAGAAGGGCCAAATTCTAGTATTTTAAGATACCTTTCCATGGCATAATCTGCTTCCTTATCATTTAGCAACCCCGCAGTAGATAGAGCAGAGGTAAACTGTGCAATATTCCATAAACCTACATCTGGCTGATTCGCGAAACAGTATCTTCTGCCAGGAAGATCAGTGGTATTTGGTGTGAAACTGGGATCAAAAGCATCTAAAAATCCAAAAGGGCCATAGTCGATGGTGAGTCCTAACACGCTCATGTTATCAGTGTTCATCACTCCATGTGTGAAACCAACACCCTGCCACCTGGCAATCATGGAAGCAGTCCGCTCAGCAACTTCCACTGCCCATGCTGAAATAATGCACCCATTCATCAGCACACGCAAGAAAGCAAATTGTCAAAATATGCACAGACCTCGGCACCTACTTTTCTTTCTACAAGTCTTTGCTACTCATATTGTTTAGCAAGATAGCAGAAGAAAGTAGCAGATCTTTTTCTATCTTTTTTTACTTTTTAACAGAACAAAGGCGAAAACACATCCAAAAAACGGTGAAAAAGAAGATGAATATCAAATAAATCAAGAAAAAAACAAGTTACTGGATATAGTGGGCCAATGCATAGGAGATTAGAGTGCCACAGAGATAGCAGTTTAGCACTATAGCATTAAAGTTACAAAAAGAAGGAATTTGATGATAATTTTGGATTAGTCATGAGACTAAGAAATTTAATCTATGGGGTTGGTGCTTTATTAAGATTATAGATAAAGATCCTGTGCCACTCAGATTCAAATTCACTTGGACAACCAAGTAAACTGAAATTTAATGAAGTTCACAAAATCTGAAGCATAATATGATTAAAGACTGTCAGCAACAATGGAGAAGTTTGAGACAAGGATTAGTCGTCGATGAACAACTCCCATTACTCTGCTTCCCCACACTATATTCAGTCTTAAAAAGGAGATTAAATTTTTCATTGGCACGGGAATCCATCCCTAAAAGATGACCTATAATTTTACCTGCATACTTGTTTGAACTTAAATCCACAGCTGAATTGTCCTCCTCGCCTGTGTTGAATGATATACTTTCACTCCTAGCCATGTTCTCTAAATGGGGGAAGTGATACCTAATAGCGTAATCTGCCAGAGCAGGGACAATCTCGAGATCCTTTTTACCTCTGGAAGCATGTAGCTGATAAGAACCAAAACGCAGGAAGGATTGGGCAACTCTGCAGACAATTGCACCAGGCTCATCTTTGGGATTTCCGCTGCATGAGAAGGAAGACAACAATCAATAGATGAAACCTTAATGCACTAGAATGGACGAAAAAACAATTATCTGGAGTTTACTTTTAAGACATGGGCAGAATTGCAGACTCAAAACCTCCCGCGGAGACAAGTCTATAGGCTTCTCATCAACTTATCGATAAAACTCCTCACAGTATCATTCTTTCAAAAGGATAGAAGATTTGTCTTTTGAAGCAAAAATGATAGACATGCTAAAGAGAACAAAACATGCAAGTTAAGGCTAGGTAGATGGTTTCTTGCTGATTTATGCAGCCTATCAATCAAAAGAGAAATATCGTGGCTGAGGAACATACTCATAAAACATATCCCTCATGACACCTTTTCCTGTTGTCACTAGACAAAGTGCTCGTGTCGTTGGGATTCCAAGACTATGCATTGCTTCACTGCAAAGGAATTCCCGAATGCTGCTACGAAGCACTGCAAGACCATCCGCAAAACGACTATATGGAGTCTTTCCAGCACCCTTCAGCTGCAACTCCCACCTTTGAGACTTCGAATTCAAAATCTCTCCAAGAGTTATTGCCCTACCATCCCCTAACTGACCGGCCCACATGCCGAACTGATGTCCTCCATAATTTTGGGCATAAGGCATCCTGCAGAATCAAACTGAAATTTGGATTTTGTTTGATAACTAAAAATGCAGAAGCAAATTCGACAAGCTTCGAGAAACTTACGCTCCCACCAATGGTGACGCCCCCGAGAATATAAGGGGAAAATCAGGCCTTTTAAATCTGAAAGATCAAGATAAGCAAGCCTATATCAATTCCATCAACCCACAATTAGCATGATCATAACATTCAGTAAGCTTCTGAAAACTCACTCTTCGGGATCCAAGTCAAGTAACTCCGCCACTGATTCTGACCATGCTACAAGCTGAGGGTTATCGACCTTCACAGAGGGCAACACTTTTGTGTAGCAAGCATGCAACACCTACAAGTGCAATGTTATAAATGACTTACAAAAGGATTCTATCTTCCAGTTACTGATATTTCAAATTAAATATAAGCTGCATTGCTTATCACATAGGTAATATCTACTTTCCACTTTTACCTATCTACGGATTTTATGAACCAGCACGAGTATCTATTATACCTAAATTGTTATCTACTTATGATTAAATAGTACTCCCTCCATTCCAATTTGTATGACACTCTTTCCACGTTGAGGCATCTAGAGTATTTGACATAATTCCATTTCTACACAGGCACGACTTAAGTAATCAAATTCACTGTACATTTATACATGTCACGTTTTAAACTTCAACGTGAACTTAAGCTATTCAAATTTTTCTTCTTGAGGTGATTTATCAAACTGACTTTTCAATCATTACCTTAATATTTTCTTCCGTTACCACTAATACAAAAAACTCAAATTTAACAACTTAACCACCGTGTTCTGCAAGCACAGACACACAAAATGGGACGAAGAGAGTAATTCAGCAAAATTCCGACTAATTTCTCCATTCAAACAAAACTTCAATTTTGAATATGCATAATCATTCAAATGAGCTTTCTTATCACATCTTCTCTGTCAAACTAAATTTTCAACAATTATTCTAATATATTCTTCCACTATAACTAATATACTTCCTTTCTTCCAACTAATGTGATATACTTTCCTTTTTAGTCTATCCTTAAAACAATATCTATCTTTCTATATTTAGAAATAATTTAACTTTAAATTTCTCATTTTACACAAATGTTATAGCTTGTTTTAGCTCACCACCACATAAATTGGGGCGGACGGAGTATAAAAGAGTAATATACCTAGTAAACAAAAGGACCTTTAAGATTCAAATTGAATAAGAAATCAATCTTGTCCAAGAAATACAAAAATATTTGAGAAATTAAAACAAACCTCTCTTGGAATATTATCACTTCTGGGATCACCAGGCAATTCACGAACGAAAGAATTATCCCACTTAAGCTCCTCAATATTCAATTTACTACTAATATCAACATTTTCAGTTCCTTTTAAGCTTTGTTTCTTTAAATCATTAGCAACTGAATCAACAGTGGCAGCTGATTCCATTGAAGAAAACACAAAACGATTTCGTTTTTGCGATTTGGAGGGATTGTAAGGGCAAAAAACGAATTTGGGTCGAAGAGATGGGCCGCGGCGGAGGAGGAAGGAAGCGGTGGTGGGGGAAGAAGCGTGAGAGAGTGAAGCTGAAATGTGGGAAAGCATTTTTTTTGTAATTTTGTGGGACTAAAATGAATGAATAGTTTACTTGAGGTAGTAGAAGTCTTTCTTTTTATATTTACGTTTTGGGGTCCAATTTTTGTTTGTATTATCCATTTTGCTACCCCACTCAAAATTTGAGGCAGTTTTGACCTAAAATTTTTATTTATAATCTCATTTGGAATTATAGGGGATGTGAATACAATTTTGAATAAATGATTTTGGTTAATAATCTCATTTTGTTAATATTGTGGAATAAAATGAACATATCATTTTAGAATATTTTGTCATAATAGTCTTTTAATTACATTAGAGATTTATATGTCAGAAGAAAGGATAAAGAAATTTTTAAAAAATATTTTAATTTTTATGATATTAGTCTGATAAAAATTTAAATAACAAAAATATGATCAATAAAGATCCACACTGAAGAACTTCTAATTACATTTTATTTAAAATCTATACATATTTGTTGATATTGTCATGGGCGGATCTATGTTGACCGTGTCGGGTGCTGAAGCATCCATTAACCCGGACGCAAACTCTGTATAATTATATAGAAAATACAGGAAATACTGGTATAAAGAACTAGCAAGCACTCGTTAAGCAAAAAGTTTTCTGAGTGCTTTGGTTAAGAGGTGAGAATAAAATGCACAAATACGAAGTGATTTGGGATCCACTTTGGGTGTTTATTTTTTATTTTTAAAAAAAATTAATAAAATGAAAAAGCTCTCTTGCGCAGCAGACATGACATGTACTTGAGTACTGAACAAAGTCTATTCAGATTCATATTCAAAAACAATATAGCTAAACTTCTTTATTCAAAACTCAAACTGCTACATATCCCAATGCAGTAAAGCTCTTTGGCTTCTGACCATTTCAACTTCCAAAGCTTCCTACAATATTAGTTCTCTTGGGGCAAATAAAGAAAAAGAAAGAACAAGCAGAGAAATTGTAAAGCCATGAGTCCTATAACTAGAGCTAAAAAAGTTAAACAGGAGAAAGAAAAAAAAGATCAAGAACTAAGTAGAATCGATGCTTTATCAGAAAGGCTAAATATTCTTGCTAGTTTTAATGAGTTCACTGATTTCACTCATCAGTCTGATTCGGTTCGTCGCAGTGTTCGGTCACAGTACTCTGTGATTAAAACCATCATCGATGGTATTTCTAACTATTTTTACTAAATATTGATTCTACAATTTTAAGGCTCTTTTTTATTTGCTGATGAATTCTCATACTTTTTTGGTTTTTGGGGTTTCTTGAAATGCAGAGAAGAGAGATGAAATAGGAGCTGCAGAGTCAAAAAAGTTCAACATTGTCTTGACTGGCGTTGACGACTTATATCGCAATGGTATATATGCTTCACTTTATTAGCTCCCTTGTGTGTGTGTCGCAATGGTATATATATGCTCTGTTTCACTTTATTAGCTCCCTTGTGTGTGTATCGCAATGGTATATATGCTTCACTTTATTAGCTCCCTTGTGTGTGTGTGTCGCAATGGTATAAATATGCTTCACTTTATTAGCTCCCTTGTGTGTGTGTATTGCAACTGTATATATATGCTTCACTTTATTAGCTCCCTTGTGTGTGTGTATTGCAACTGTATATATATGCTTCACTTTATTAGCTCCCTTGTGTGTGTGTGTGTGTGTGTGTGTTATCGCAATGGTATATATGCTTCACTTTATAAGCTCCCTTGTGTGTGTTTGTGTGTGTGTCGCAACAGTATATATATGCTTCAGTTCATTAGCTTCCTTGTGTGTGTGTGTGTGTCGCACTGGTATATATATGCTTCACTTTATTAGCTCCCTTGTGTGTGTGTCGCACTGGTGTATATATGTTTCACTTTATTAGCTCCCTTGTGTGTGTGTGTGTTATCGCAATGGTCTATATGCTTCACTTTATTAGCTCCCTTGTGTGTGTGTGTCGCAATGGTATATATATGCTTCACTTTATTAGCTTCCTTGTGTGTGTGTGTCGCACTGGTATGTTTCACTTTATATTGTGTGTGTGTGTGTGTTGTCGCAATGGTATATATGCTTCACTTTATTAGCTCCCTTGTGTGGTATGTGTGTGTATCGCAATGGTATATATGCTTCACTTTATTAACTCCATTGTGTGTGTGTAGAGTGTTCATCTGCCACAAATGAGTAAGAAATAAGTCAAATTATCTGGGACAAAACTGTAGAAACACACACACACACATTCTATACATACACATACACATACACATTAAGTTGACATAGTTTAAAAATAATATAAAGGTGAGCTCCACTTTACCTGCTAACAAGGGACGGAAATGGAGCTCGATGTTGATAAGGGGTTCAACTGAAACCACTTCGCCGTAAAATTAGACTATTGAAATAGGTAAAAATGAATTCTTTTGTCACATATAAACCGTTGAATCCTCATGACACGAGGGAATGTTCTACTGGTGTTTTAAAAATAGCTTTAGTTCATAAGTTCAATTAATCCAAGTGTGACATTGTAGTATTTTTTGAATCCCCTTATATTCTTGGCTCCACAACTTCGCTAATTATGTCTTCCTAAACTATAAATTTGATTTTATAATGTGTATACATGGTTTTTCCAGTTAAAAGGCCAAGAGAGCAGGTGGTAGATGCAGAGGCCTTGCTCGGACTTACCAATACTGTGGTGGAATCTCTCGCACTACGTTTCGATAGTATCTCACCTTCTATGTTCATCTCCTCTTTGCTTAAAGCCTATGGTTTACAAAAAGGACGTCCAAAGAATGCAACAAAAAATTCGATCTTTGAAAAATCAAAAAAAGGTGTGAATTGGGAAAAGATTGGAGCTGATGTTTCCGTTGTGTTTATGGAAGGCAAAGGTTGCAAGACGATGTAAGATTTTTCGTTCATTTAACATGTAAGAAAAGAGCAAAGAAGATGTAATTTTGGTTAATTTGTGATTGCTTTCGGCTCTTTCTCAGGCTTGGAGTTCTAAAAACTGAATTTAAGCTAAGGAAGCTTGTAGTTTATACTGGAGATCAGAAACCTGAAGTTTATGATTCGTATCCAAACACGATTGCAGTTTATAGGAAAACACCACTGAGGAAATTCTACCTTACTCGATCAAAATTGGTATTGGTCATTTCCCCCGCTTTTTGAGTTGTGTAGCTTGTTAAGCCGTCCCTTATGGATTGTTGAAACCAGCCTCTTTGTAGGAAAACTTTTGCGACTATAAGCAAATTAACTGTTGTAGTGTAGCTTGGCAACCCGTTCCTTTATGGGTTGATGAAGCCAACCCTTTTGTAGAGAAACTTTCATGTCTATATTTTAGTTTGCTTTCTTGGAGTCTCTTGCTCAGTTCTTATACTCACTGAATTAAGGAAAAGGAAGAATGTGACAACAACTTGAGTTTTACTTTGTTTGGTTGGTAAATAATTTTTCATTTGCTGAGTCTTTATAACAGGTTGATGTTGTAACTGCCAAGGACAAACCTGATGTTAACAAGAATATGTCAACCATATTGGAGCTTTTAAAGGAGAAGAAACATGTCATGCTTGACGAACTCCTTTTTAGGAAAACTTCCTTTGCTCATACTATTGAGAATTTATTTGCACTTTCCTTTTTAGTACACAATGGGGAGGCTGCAATTTCTGCTGATGAAACTGGTTCTCGTTTTCTTTGTGAGATAGGTAATCACTCAGCTATTCTGTATGAGACATTCTATTAAAACATTAGACTAAATGTTGAGTTGTCCCATGTCGGTAGTATTTGAGGTCCTTGGTCTTCTTATATGGTTTTGGGCAATCCTCATCTCATAAGCTAGCTTTTGGGGTTGAGTTAGGCCTAAGGTCCATTTATCATGGTATCAGAGCCAGACCCATCCTAATTATTGTTACCGATGTTGGGCCCCCATTTATGTTGTCCACGCTCCAGAGCCCAGGCCTAGGTGTGAGAGGCTAAATAATCTTGCTTGTTTTAATGAGTTCACTGATTTCACTCATCAGTCTGATTCTGTTCGTCGCAGTGTTCGGTCACAGTACTCTGTGATTAAAACCATCATCGATGGTATTTCTAACTATTTTTGCTATATTGATTCTACAATTTTAAGGCTCTTTTTTATTTGCTGATGAATTCTCATACTCTTTTTGGTTTTTGGGATTTGAGGTCCTTGGTCTCCTTATATGGTCTTAGTCAATCCTCATTTATCGCTAAAGGCAAATATCATCTGCTCACTTGTAATCTTCTGTGATTCCTTTTGTATCTGTAATATGAGTATATGATGAATCAATTCTCCAGTTCCACGAAGCAGTGCACGTTTTGAAGTTTCACGCCACCAGTTTATCCTGAGATACGATTACAATGATTGGAAGGTACACTAACACAAATTCAAGAACATAAGTTATAAATATTAGTATTTCTGTTGAAGGCGTAACTGGTAAACTTGTTGACATGTTTGAGCCGTGGAAATAGCCTCTTGCAGAAATGTAGGATAAGATTGCGTACAATAGACCCTCGTGGTCCGGCCCCTCCCCAGACCCCGCGCATAGCGGGAGCTTAGTGCACCAGGCTGCCATTTGCCCTTTTTTTATCTATATTTCTGTCAAACTGTCGACCTTCTTCCTTCACTTGTATGTTGACCATGTTAAACCGCTCTCAGATGATGCAAGATTTAGTGCCAGAAGTAGAAGATCTGATGCCAAATAGGGCTGCCTCAGGCTTTAAGCAATGAGGACTTGTTCTATTGTCACCTCCAACTATGACTGAAGAAAAAACTGCTATGGAGGAGATGTCATATGCTGTCTTTTTGTGCAATATTTGGCTGTGAAATGAAGTGATATATATAATCAAGCTCTGTTAATAGGTAAATGGTCTGTTTATTTGTGTATAATCTGTATCTCTTTTGGGTAAACAGTATGTTACATATGTATATATTTGAAGCTGTGTAAGCTGATCAACATGATCTTTTGGGCAAATAGTCTGTTTATAGCTCTGTAAGCTTAATTAGTATCTCTTTTGGGTAAAAAGCTTGTTTAT
This sequence comes from Nicotiana obtusifolia, assembly GCA_002018475.1. Taxonomy (NCBI): domain Eukaryota; kingdom Viridiplantae; phylum Streptophyta; class Magnoliopsida; order Solanales; family Solanaceae; genus Nicotiana; species Nicotiana obtusifolia. The sequence continues at coordinate 43,666 of MCJB01036727.1, forward strand.
ATGCAAATATTGCAAGTTGTGTAAAGTCATCTGTGCATTTCTTATGTATTTCCAAAACAAACAATTTTTAATAATTTTGAGAGTCTTTTAGGACTGATTTCTCCTTGATAATAATGCTAGGATCGATTCACTCAAACACTCTGATCTGATAAAGTAGATGAAGAAATCTTGAAGAGAGTAAAGTTGAGGTAGAGAGAGAGAGTAACAAGTGAAAGACTAAATTCGTGGTAATACCCCCTTAGGTAAACTTCCACGGCGGTGAGGTATATATTAATAATCAAGAGTATTTACAATTACATAGAATAAATGGAGAATGAACAGTATAGTACATCACATATTAATCAGGTTCTGCACATAACAAATAATACTCTTTAATCTCGAGCAACTAATGCGAACTCTTTCACCACCATGTAGTGTGGTGGGTGATTTGGATACCACTACCTTTAATCAGAGGTCTCGACTTCAAACATCTATGGCGTAAAAACAAGTTTTCTGGTATAAAACAAATTTTGAAAGTGAACACCAATAACTACTTATTAGAATTGGTTAAGTGTTCAATACTCGAGGTAAGTATTTTGGATTTTCTATTTTGGTTGTGCAAGTATTTTATAGCGTCAATGTATATAACTTATATTCTTACATGTAAGACGAAAAAACAAAAAGATCTAACTTGTATACGCTAACCGTATAAACAACTTTAACACATCATTGTACTTTATCCTTTAACTTTTTAGCAAGTAGCCTACCTTATTTTACAGATTACTAATCTCATTTTTTATGAATGGTTACTCGTAATATTTTTTGAATGACCTGATAGTATAAAAGTTCCAAATTCCAAGAGGGGGAAGAAGGCAAGACCAAGTTGAGTCTTGTATGATCATGTAAAATACAAACACACACTACTAGAAATCCGATAAAAAGCGATCAAAATTTAGCGACTAACGTTGGTCTGTCCAAAAAAGCGACCAACGTTGGTCGCTATTTGGTAAAAATAATAAAATAATAATTTTAAATAAATGAGCGACCAACGTTGGTCGCTATTTGGTCGCCAATTTCGTCAAAATGTTGACCGGACTGATCAGACTTGTTTGGTCAAAGAAATTTCAAGATTAGCAACCAACGTTGGTCGCTTAAGAGGACCCACGTTTAAGATTAGCGACCAACGTATGCCTTACGATTTGACACGGAGGAGTCCATCGTCACTTTCTGTATGCCTTACGATTGAGTTATTCTTACAAATATTAACTTATTGTTTTCCTAGTGAGGCACTACGATCTATTATCATAAAATTCACGTGAAAGATTTCAAAAAAGTTTAATTTTTACACTCTCTGGTTACATTTACATGTTGTAGCAAGTATTAATTTATGTTATTTTTAAGATTTCAAATCTCACTTTTAATTGGAAGGTTACCTGTAATAATAGTGTGAAAATTATGTATACTCTTATTTTCGGTGTATATAAACGATGAAAAAAAAATCCAGTATTATTGGTGTTAGGATATACTATTAACCATGTGGTTTGATTATAGTATTATGTTTTATTTATTGGAACAATTGTTTATTTATTTATTCAATTCAATGAAATATTAATTCAAATAGATCATTTGTTCATATGTTTGCCCTTTACTTATATAGTAGACGATTTAGTGTATGGAGCTTTAGCTCATGCGCGGAAGATTAAATTGTCGGTTCTTATAAGTTATAAAGTTAATGTTCACAATCAAAGATGAAACTGGGCAAAGCATCTTGATGATTGTAGCATAAGATTAAATTATAATCTATCTTGATTATGAGAATGGTTTAGTTCCGACTTCTTATGCTAGTACATTTTTGTGTATTGAACGGACCAAGTAGAGATAAGTGTTTTTGTACTGAATATATAAAACTACATCTCTAGCTCATTGAATGTTCTTATACTCTTAATCTTGATATAATTATTATGATCAATGTGCTTCGTTCATTATTTTGATTTATTAAAAGGTACGACTCAACTGCGAGTTAATGTATTCCTGGTAAATTGAATAATGACAAAGTGCATTTGTGAAATAATAATTAGTTGACAGAATCCGTGTCTTGATCATTGAGATTGATGATACCCCTTTATGGATGCTTGAAAGTTTTCATGTGAAAACCCTGCAGGTGGATTTTGTATCCGTCACATGAAATAAGTTAAGAGGAAGTATAAAGGATTAAATTAGTCGATGAATTAAATTGTCAGTAATTTAATTTATCTGATTGGTATTTGTAATCTTAACACGGGGAGTTAAATAAGTTTTAATGAATGATTTCGAAATTAAACTGAGGAGTGCAATTATAATTTTCTAGTGGAATAAATTATAATTTATTATGGTAGGATTAATTCATTCATATTCCGAATTAATACCACAATAGGAAGCCTCGTTATTAAATCTGTGGTCCCTACTGTGCCTGAATATTCTAGAACAAGGAAATTAAATAAGAAAATAGTATCCTTGGTGGGTTAGGAGGCTGCTACATATTTTTGGTGCGTAGTAAACTCCTACACGTTTTTGGCTACACGGTTTTAGGAGGAATAAGACTCCAAAAATAGTTTTGATTTTTTAACACAAAAAAAAAAAAAACGTGAAAAACTAGTTTTTGGTTTTGGTCTTCTAACCTACAAAGAAGAAGAAAAACGTTAGAAGTGATAACTAAAAGGAAAAGAAAAAAGTTAGAAGTAGTAGCAAAAAAAGGAAAGAAAAAAACGTGAGAAAAAGTAGAACGAAAAACCTTAATAGGTTTTGTTCTTGCTTGGCCGAAATTACAACACAAAAGGATACTATTTTTCTTGAATAAAATTACTTGCCACTCAAGTATCACGTTCGGTAGAAATTCAGGATACACAGTAGAAGACCGTAGACCTGGATAGCGTGAATATCATTGAAGATTTGTGCAGTAACTTCAAGAGGTTAGTGTTTCTATCTCGTTAGTGATTATATTTATCTAGCTTACATGTAAGATTATTTGGTCTTGGGTGATTGCTTCCGTTGCGTTTATGCCTATTTTCTATTAATTGGGTGTTTGTCTTGATTTTCTTATTATATTTGGTTTTTCTATCTCTTGAATGAAAGAGCAACATATTTATTATAATTGGGTTTTTCTTCTTTTAGAAGGAAATTATAGATCTCTCATATTTGGCTAGTACTCCTTTTTCTTTGGAGAAAAATGTTTTGGACTTCTATAAATTGAGGATCGTTCCTTCTCATTCAACAACATCCACAATCAGGGCCAGATGCAGTATATAATTTTCAGGTTCAACTAAGCTTAGTATTTTCTATGCAGAATATAAATTTATATGTAGAAATCACTAATTGCAACAAATAGTAGATATGAACCCGTAACTTTAAAATATAATGGGTTCAATGCAAAAAACTTTAAATGTTGAACCCATAGAATTAAAATCCTAGATGCGTCTCTGTCCAAACAATGTAGCTATATGGGGTTTGAGAGTCTTGTTTAGGGAGAGAATATCGGGACAAATGTTAGTCTGTCACTTGTGTTTGCCTCTTTATTAGATTGTTCTCTCGATATTTTATATTCGCTTTTATATAGTGGATTGCTTATTTCTACCTATCGACATAAATCACTTAACCGAACCACATTAAATATTTGCGTCGCTATTTATTATCGTTCAAAATTTGATTTATTAAATTACGCATGACGCCGGATTAGTGTTTTCTGCAATATGTGTAATTGCCCATGAATGTGGCCATAATGCCTTTAGTGAGTACCAATGGGTAAATGACACTGTTGGTTTTATCCTCCATTCTGCACTTTTAGTCCCATATTTCTCATGGAAAAATGGTCATCGCAGGCACCACTCTAACACTTGTTCCCTTGAACGTGACACTTTTTTTGTGCCAAGGCTTAAATCTGAACTAAGATGGTACTATAAATACTTGAATAATCCATTAGGACAAGCAGTCACACTTGCCTGCACAATCATTCTTGGCGAGCCTTTGCACTTGGCATTCAATGTCTTCGGCAAACCTAGTGATCTCTTTGAATGTCATTGCACGAACGATATGTAGCACAAGAACTTAGACTGTTGTAATTTCTTAAGTCAGTCTCTTAGCACCGACCTCGTATATTCTCAGTCTTCAATTTTCTCTTTCTTCTTTTTCACTCGAACAGTGGTACACGACCTCCTTTTGCTGGAAAGACCCTTCCAGGCCGAAAGAACCTCTCACTAGCTAGCTGGACTACTGGGCCCTATCTGGAGACATACTGAAAACCATGCCTTTCAAACCGAACGCAATGCCCGTCTTCCAAATAAAAGAAAGGGCTCGTTGGGAAGAAAGATTACGTGCGGCCTGTAGAGCACATGTAAGGCACAGTCGGGTTGCTCACGTTTGATCCATATGCACCTATATATAATGACCGTGGGAGGAAACAAATTTACATTTCAAATGCTGGTGTGATTGCAGCTACTTATGTGTTGTATCGTCTTGCTTTGGCACAAGGGCTAGCTTGGGTTATATGCTTCTATGGTGTACCACTTCTAATTGCGAGAAACCTTTATATATTAACCACTTTTTTGCATCATACTCATCCTTCATTGCCACATTATGATTCATCCGAGCGGGATTGGTTAAGAGGAGCTCTAGCTACTGTAGACAGAGACAATGGTGTTTTACTAAATAAAGTCTCCCACCACATTGCAGATACTCATGTTGTGCATCATTTATTCTCAGCCATTCCACACTACCATGCAGTGGAGGCGACAAAAGCTTTTAAGCCATTGTTAGAAGAATATTACCAATTTGATAATACCCCAGTTCATAAGGCATTATGTTAGGATCGATTTGCACAACGCTCTGATTTTACAAAGAAGAAGAAATAATTCTGCAGAAGGAAAAAGAAAGAAGAGAGAAGAAAGTAGAGAGAAGAGAGAGTAATTTGGGAAGAGAAGAGAGAGAAAGAAATGTTTGCGTGGTAACACCCGTGGGCAACTTCCACGGCGGTGGGTATATATTAATAATATTGGGTATTTATAATTACAGAGTATAAATAAAGAATAAGTAGGTTGAACCGCGTAAGCAGTTTACATATCAATCAGGCTCCATACCTAACACAATATGGAGGGATTTTAAGAACTCCATCTATGTGGAGAAAGATGAAGGATCTGAAGATAAGGGTGTTTTCTGGTATAAAAACAAGTTCTGAAAAGTTGAACAACTGATAACTATTTACCTAAATTGGTTTAATGTTCAATAATAGTCGTGCTAATAAGTATTTTGGATTGTGTAAATCGTATTTGTTGTTACTTTAAATATAATGTGTGCTTCAGTTGTTACTTTATTTATTGTACTTATTGTTAAATTCTTTGTTATGTAACTATAAAAATGTCTATTTTATTGTATTTTTAAATTTGTCGTTACGTAACTATGATAATATCCATTTTACATAACCACCAATTTGGTATGAAGGAATTATTATGTTATTTTTCTTTTTATTCTGTCATATCTTGTGTGAACTGAATAATACAACTTTGATAATACCATCACCCAAAAAACTCAGAACAAGGTTTCTGGATGTCCTCCTCCTGGAAACAAATTAAAGGGAGACTAACTAACAAAAAATTGGCCCTATCTTATCTTAGGCTAATTAATGCTAGGCATCTGCACTTTATCTTATATGAAGGGTCTCTTTATATATTGACTGTTTTGGGCCTAGATCCGCACGGCTTTGAAATATATTACTAAGGTTTAAGGCTTATTTATTCATATATTGTCGATGTGAGATTCGACTGTAGTATCAAAGACACCCTCTCTCTTATAGCGTCTCTCCTGTAGATTTGACTGTGGCTTGTACCACCACCGTTCAAAGTTGCACGCGGAGTTGCTCTAATAGTATATGTAACAACACAGTACAATCCACTAGTGATATCATCCCCTTTGGATCTAGGCTCCCACGACTTTAAAACGTATCACTAAGGTCTAAGACTCGCTTACTTATATATTCAGCATCTCTCCCGTGTTTTGTCGATGTGGTATTCACCTGGGGTGTCATAATGCCCTTCCTAATTACCACTTATTTGCACCATACTCACTCTTCATTGCCATTTTGTACGGATTTATGAATAATATGAAGTTAGTTTATGATAAAAGCGATCATGGAGCTATCATGACTTGAAATATATAAAAAAACTTGACTCAACACATCTTAACCCAAGTTAATTTTGGGTTTATTGACTCATACATACATACAATGAAACAAAACCAACATTATTTTTTCTCTAACGATACATGTCCATTTATTTGTGCAGATAATAGTGTATATTTCTCGATAATTATATAATTTATAAGAAACTAATACACTTTAGTTAAAGCTTAGTAAGAGTTGCGCGGGTTGGACTATGATCCAAATTTTAGCCCAACTTGACCCAACTCATCTTAACCCAAGTTACTTTTAGGCGGGTCATTTGACCCGCCCATTTATTGACTCACCCATTTTCGCCCCCCAAAATTAACCAAACCTGCCCATTTAACACCCTTAGTCCTGATTCAGGATTCAAGGATCAAGCATTTGTTGTAGATGGTGTTTGATATCAATGTTCTGTTGTTTGTTCTAATGGAGTCCCTTGAAGGATTTCTGCTGAATGGCATTAAGGATGTGTATTAGTTGGTAACTCCTAGTTGATGTTCTTAAAGCCAGGAGGAAGATTTATGATTCAAGCTTTATGGGTTAACTTTCAAGTTTTTTAGCGGTAAATCCACTATATTTTAAGTTATGATCTGTGTTGAAAATACTGAGTTCAGATGAATCTGGTACCAACAAAAGCGAACCTATATACGGGTGAGGGGTTACTGGACCCTTTAGACTTCGACATAAATCTTGTATATGTATTGTAGAAAATCACATAAATACAAAGAGCCATCGCAGGAGAATATTAATAGAAACATACCTTTAGCCATGGTTGTTCAAGTGATGCGGGAAATTGCCTTGGAAGAACTTTGATAGAAAACTTAGAGCCTTCTAGCCTGTGCCTATTGTAGGACGCCAGACTGATGAGTCACAAGCGTATTTATAGGTAGGCCAGAGACTCCTAGGCAAATGATTTAGACGATTGCCCTAAAGACTCATAATTAATAATCTCCTTCCATCAAGAAAACTTCTCGATATGCATAACCATAAGAATATTATCTAATAAGGTAATTACTTGGGAGACAAGGTAATTAAATTAATTACCATAATATGTGTGCCACAAAAGTCTCATTAAAGAGACGTATAATTCTTACATGTATATCTTAAATATGAGTATATAAATAACTTGACATCCTGAACACTAAAAGCATTAGAGATACTAGTTGAGCAAAATAGTGATGCCCCTGTCATATTTAAATTTTGTGTCCGCCTCTGAGTACAAGTATGATGCATCCCCCATTGTTAAAGCCTATACTTAATTTAGTACAGCGTACGTAATGTTCGGTTGCATAAGTATTTTGGAGTAAAGCTAAAAGCTAATAACAGTATGATTATATATAGTTGGTGAAATACATAGACAACCCCTTAAAGTTGGCACAAACTGTCAGTATGGCAACTAATACATACATAAAATGAAACAAAACCAACATTATTTTTTCTCTAACGATACATGTCCATTTATTTGTGCGGATAATAGTGTATATTTCTGCATCAAGAAATGATCAGATTCAACGTCTTCACTTGTCTTCATCAGCTGGATTTTCTAGAGTGATGAGAAAATGGACCTTTAAACTTCGACATAAATCTTGTATATGTATGTATGTATTGTAGAAAATCACATAAATACAAAGAGCCATCGCAGGAGAATATTGATAGAAACATACCTTTAGCCATGGTTGTTCAAGTGATGCGGGAAATTGCCTTGGAAGAACTTTGACAAAAAAACCTAGATCCTTCTAGCCTGTGCCTATTGTAGGACGCCAGACTGATGAGTCACAAGCGTATTTATAAGTAGGTCAGGGACTCTTAGGCAAATACTTTAGCCCTAGGAATACGATTGCCCTAAAGACTCATAATTAATAATTTCCTTCCATCAAGGAAACTTCTCGATATGCATAATCATAAGAATATTATCTAATAAGGTAATTACTTGGGAGACAAAGTAATTAAATTAATTACCATGATATGTGGGCCACAAAAGTCTCATTAAAGAGACTATAATTCTTACATGTATATCTTAAATATGAGTATATAAATAACTTGACATCCTGAACACTAAAAGCATTAGGGATACTTGTTGAGCAGAATAGTGATGCTCCTGTCACATTTAAATCTTGTGTCCGCTTCTGAGTACAAGTATGATGCATCCCCCATTGTTAAAGCCTATACTTAATTTAGTACAGCGTACGTAATGTTAGAACGTCGTGAGACAGTTCAATTCCTATCTACCGTTGGTGTTAAAGGGAGAACTGCGAGGAGCCAACCCTAGTACGAGAGGACTGGGTTTGGCTAACATATGGTGTAGCGGTTGTTATGCCAATAGCAGCGCCGGGCAGCTAAGTTGGTATGGAAGAACTGCTGCGCCGCGGGAAATCCTTCTCTATACAAGTTCTCGGACGAGGTTTTTGAACAGAACTTCGATAGGCGAGAGGTGTAAATTCTTTAAGCGGTCCATATCTTGGCCACCACATCATTTTGAACTATTCAAGGACTGGTCCAATATTGAAGCATGTATCGAATCTGCATGATTGTATTCTTAATTTGAATAACGCTCCGTGGGGATCTCGAAGAATGCATTTTTTTAGTCCAAGTAAAAGATAGGCATACATCAAGATCTATGGGTTCGGCCACGCATTTCTATAATCATACTGTTATTAGCTTTTAGCTTTACTCAAAATACTTATGCAGTATGGCAACTAATACATACATACAAAGAAACAAAACCAACATTATTTTTTCTCTAACGATACATGTCCATTTATTTGTGCAGATAATAGTGTATATTTCTCGATCAAGAAATGATCAGATTCAACGTCTTCGCTTGTCTTCATCAGCTGGATTTTCTAGAGTGACGAGAAAATGGGGACACCTGTTAAGGTACTTCCGCCATCAACAATGAAAACATTGCCCGATATGTATTCTGAAGAATCATGGATTAAGTACCTGACAACAGATGTTAAAGCTGGATCTGTTGTTCCAAAAGTTCTCAGAGGAACGGCTTTGAAAACAGCATTATGGAAACGTTTTTGTTGGACAAGGTTCTCTGTTATCTCAGATTTGAAAACTGCTGGTGCTATTGAGTTCACTCTGATCTTGTCTACTCCTAATTCTAGGGCCATTATCTGCCATTAATTTTTTGAATAATTAATGCAAATATATGTATAACAGAGAAGAAAATTGCAGATAAATCAATTGTAGATGCAGCCTTGTAGGAATTAAAACCAAGTAAGACAGTAGGTAGTATGTAGTCCAGTGGTGTAGTCAAGCGGTGGCAAAATGGTAAAAAGAAAATAGTTATCTACCCGTATTATCCATTAAAAAATGAGTTGGATAATGACTTTTTAAAAATGAGTCAAATGTGGATAAGAATTATATTATCCGCTTAGAAAATGGATAACTAATGGGTTTAACTTTTATATTTGTAAACCCTCAAATTAGGGTTCTTCAAATTTAGGAGACAAGGAATTCTCTAGAGAGTGATCATATTCAAGAAGCCATGGATAATATGAATATCCATATTATCCGCCGGTTAACCTGTTTTTTATTTGTATTAAATATGGGCCGTGTCGGACAATTTATCCGTTCTTACATTACCCCTTTTTGATCCACCCATATCCAACTCAACCCGTCCGTTTTCCATCCACTGTAGCCACACACAGTGAAGAATGGTCAACTGGACATTTTTTATCAGAAATCATACTGTATATAAAAATTTATACTACCGCATATAAATCAAAAATTACTTTTCGAACATGCATGTTGAATCTTAAACACCCTTAATAAAAATTCTGGCTTCACCACTGATATATACGCACCTTAGTGATCATGTCAAGAGCTATCTTTGAAGAAGCGTAAGCAAGACTCCCCGGTAATAGTGCACGGTTCAGTGCAACAGCTGAAGATATATTAATGACAGATCCTCCGCCCTGTTTAGCATCGCGCATGCGTCTACAGACATATTTGGAAACCAGCCAAGCCCCTCTTAGGTTTGTATTAAAGGTATGGTTCCACTCATCCTCTGACAATTTCAGTGAAGAGCTTATACTACCTGTATAGATAGAGTTTTAAGTTTTATGCACTGACGATATTAAAATATACAATTAAATCATCTAGTAGGTAATTATAAGTATATCTCTTTATAATGTAATTGATAATCTAATAAAGATAATAACTAACCTTGATATCATGCGATTTATAAAATTTATATTGATAATGTAAAATATCTTTACACTTTCAGTCCCATTTCTTTGTGACGCTCTTTCTTTTTTATTTTGTCTAATATAAAAAGAATTATATTTTTTTATATTTAAAAATAATTTAACTTTAAACTTCTCATGTAACAATAACTTATAACCATACATTTGTCTATGACTTATTTTGGATATATACAGTGTATATAACGTAAATTCTTTTCTTATTAGTTTGTTTCAAAAAAGTGGCACATTTTTATATTTCTTAAGGTAAGGCTTTTATGAAAAAGAAACGTTTAAAACTAAAAGTCCTAAAAGTCTTATAGCTATATAAATATTATGGCATACTTACAGAAAATTACTCCCTCCGCCCTAATTTATCTGGCAGTGTTTGACTAAGCACAAAATTTAAAAAAGAACTAGAGACTTTTAACATTTATAGTCGAAAATAAATCCTAAATATTTGTGTGACTGTAAATCAATTCATTAAGGGTAAAGCGGGAATTCTAAAGATAAATTATTTCTACTAAAGAGCGGTGACATTCTTTCTGGGACGGACTAAAAAAATATATGTCATATAAATTTGGACGGAGGGAGTACAAGTTGTAGAAGTCTTTATTTTACTTTTAAAAATAAATTGAATAGAAGGAGTAGTAATTTAGAACTTCATAATACACAACCTCTAACGCCGGCATTGTTAACCAAGGCATCAATACGTCGGAAGACATCCCAAGCTCTTTGTACAGCAGCCTCAATGGTAGCACCATTGGCAGTGATGTCAAGCTCAACGGCGAATGCACGCCGAGTGCCGTCTGAATTGATCTCGTGGCAGAGAGATTTGAGCCTGTCAACACGACGAGCTGCAGCAATAATGCTGCAGCCGGCTTTCGCCAAGTCGAGACACAACTCTCGGCCAATTCCTGAGGACGCCCCTGTCACCATCACTACTATTCCGCGCAGGTCTTTCCACGGCTCCATTGTTTAATTTAGGTCGTTATGTAGCTAATAATGTAATAGTGCAGAGAGTTATATGCATCGCTACGTACATTTTATAACATTGTGGAAGGCAAGATTGTGAGTCAATTTTGTTTTACGAAAGGGGAATAGTGTACGCAATTAGTGGCTGTGGCTCTAGGGGATCTAGCCTTAAGCTTACGGTCCCCGTGAACTCAGTGGCTTTTGTTCAAATATTTAATTGTAAACCTAACCATATATACATATATAAAATTCAAGGTCTTTATAAAAATTTATAAACTTTAAATCTTGAATCTGCCACATAATGGCTGTAGACCTCCAAAAAAAAGACGTGCGTAGAACTAAACATTGAAGAAATCTCAAGAGAAATAAAAGTCGAAGATCTAATCAAATAATAGTACTATGGCTCGAGAGAAAGTAACAGTATCTACTCGGACACTACAGTGGAAGTGTATTGAATCAAGAACAGACAGTAAACGCCTTTATTATGGACGCTTTATTCTGTCTCCACTTATGAAAGGCCAAACCGACACAATAGGCATTGCGATGCAAAGAGCGTTACTCGGAGAAATAGAAGTAGTTCAGGTACGATTAGATTTTTTTAAAGTATAGAAACAATAAAAATTAATTAGGCTAGCCTGCATTTATGGTCAGTGGAAAATTTTTTGTGGTAGTGGCGGACCACCTAGCTAAACTGGCCTCTAACAATCAGGAATGCACTTATTATGAACATCCTAGCAGTTGATGCTATAGGTTCCTACTATGTGGACAAATGCCAAATGTCTAGTATTAGCCTATTAGGCTTATATGTGGACAAATGCCAAATGTCTGGTATTAGCCTATTAGGTTTATATATGATAAGGCCAATTTTTAGGGGAAGAATTCACTTTTGGTATTATTACTTTATGTATATGGGTATTGAGTGGGGTCGAGTAGGGTAATTCCTATTTTAAGGGTAAAACATTAATCGGTCGGTCAAAATTAATTGCATTCGCTAATCAGAAAAGATATAAAATATGTATATTATATTTATATAACTCACACATATACAAAATATATTCAGCTATTATTTTTAGGAGCTGCTAAAAATATATATTTCTCCTATTTTTTAATAATTGGGTTATTATTTATTAAATTGAAAATACATAATGAGAAAACGTGGAATAAGAATAAAAATTACTGAAAAGTTGTGTTTTCTGGTTACTATGATTTTTGTATCATGAGTTAGTAAAAGTTTTTTGAATTTTATGTGAGAAACATAATTATATGATTTTGGTAAATTTTTTTTATATAATTATATGCCTATTTATAAAATTTACCCGATGAAAATGATACTCACAAGACATATTGATTGAGGCAGTCCCAAAAAATACTGAATTGGATACATTTATTCCAATATTCAGAGTTAAATATGAATGTATAGGATTTTCATAATATACGAGTATGAAGTATTTGATTTTGAAATACGAAGAACTTATAAGATATCAAAGCGGTCAAGATCCAAATCAATTGTTTTGATTTGTTCTTAGGTAAAGGCGTTCGATATCTTCAATAAATCAAGACGTTGTTGCTTCGATTTTGTCAAGGCTATAGAACTTGTGTTCTTGGAAGTTCCTGGAATTCTTTCCTTGAATTTCCCCATATCCTTTATTTTCTGCACTTTAATTCTAGTTGTTCGATTCCTTATTGTTATTACTTCCGTATTTACTTCTCAAATTCTTACTCTAGTTTGGATTCCCGACCTTCTTTATATCAAGTGGTATCACTGATATATAGAGGTGTTTAGCATAATCTCCCCTTTAGTTTTGGGAATCTTACACAATATCCTCCAAATTTGATGATTGGCACAACTACATCATTGGCTTATCTTGGTCAACTACTCGATGATGTATTTTTATGGTATGTATGTAGGCACCATGAAATCACATAATATATTTTTATCAGTTACTAAATACTATTACGTATCTATATTTATATTAATATAAAAGTACGAATATCAAAACGTTAAATATTGAATGATTAAAATATCCCGAGATATTAATAAACTCTTATACCCTTTAGAGCTAAATTTGCTTTCATACAAATAATTTCGTATTGGATAAAATTATAAAATTTAAAATTGAGAACTTTGCTTTGAAGAATCAGCGTTCACGAAATAAAGTCCTTGTCGAATCTCTCGATTAAAATAGGAATTTGTTGCATGTCTACTGTTCTGATTTTTTATATATTATTTGTAATTAAATTATATTTTTTTATGAGGTTATAAGAATTATTAGATCTTATCCACTTAATACTTTTTAATTTGAAAATGTAATCTAGGGTATATTCTTTTATGTTTTAACCCATGTTAATATTAGGGATTGGGCAAGCATCTCTATATTGTATTTATTATCATTACACAAATAAAAAGTTTTGAAAACTCTAACTGAACAAATTAAAAGCATATAAATTATTAAACAACAACTAAGAAAATATTTAAGAATATAAATGTGTGAGAAAGAGAAAAAAAAAGTTGGTAAGCACAATCAAAATGCTATACAAGTGTCTGAGGAAGCACAATCAAAGTTAAATCTAATCAAGAACAAGTTTTCAAGATTATATTATAAAGAATCGACTATGGTATAATGAGATTATTCTTTGTAGATGCCTCCAGCAGATCGAAAAAATATTTCATGTCATACATTACTTGCAAATATCATATCAAGAGGCATGACACTGTTAGTAATAATAACAAGTGGTGTACCAACAACGATTTTATTGTGAGGCCACCCACTTTAGATTTGATTTACCTCTTCAAACAACTTAAACAACCATCACAATATATCAAAGCAAAGCAATGGTGATAAATTTATAAAGAAAGCAAAATTGATAATATGGTATAAAACGCTTATGACAAAGTGTCAAACGATCGAAATAATTGTCCGGAAATGAACCGTTTGGTGAAAATTAATGGTTTGGGAGGTAATTTTTTTAAGTACTACTAATAATTCCAAAATCGAGAAAAGCAGAAACTGTAAAAGCTGGCTTGCCAAAGTTACACTTTTGCCCTCAAATGAATAAGAGTCAACTGACAAGAAATAAAAAGTAAGAACATATCTAGTATTCAGTGTCTTCTTGCTTCGTGTTGGAAACGAATAAGAGCATCCAATAAAAGATGATTTGATTTTTCCTGAATACTTGGTTATCAATCCCAGTGGTAATAGTAATGCATTCAATAAGAAATATATTTCTATCATTAGATTAAAATGCAATTTGTGCAAATTGCATGACAGAATTAAAAAGATATCTTGGCTAGCAGGAATGAATATGTTGATCAACTAAATAAAAGGTTATTGCAAAATTTTATAATAAAAATTAAATGTTTTTCAATTTTTGACTCAGCAGAAAATGATACCAATAATTACTAACAAGAAGAATACTTAAATATTTTAATACCAAATGGTCTTCTACCATATATGTTTGTTGTCAAGTTTATTATTTCTTACGTATGTTAGTATCACCGTATGTATAATAGGCTAAGGTAAAATTGAACTTTCACTATATGTTGGTTAACTTTGAAAAAGAAATGTTCGTCATGCTACTGAAAAACATAGATACGCCGAATAACTTATGTAATAGCATACATATGGTAAATATAAGTTTTGTCAATAACGTCATACATACAAAAATTATGATACTGGTCAATGTGCATGTAAGTATGTTCTTATCTCTGGATTCAACTTTCGTATTCCAAAACTAAGGAATATCCTTTTGAATTTGTGTGAATTTAGCCGAAGATGGAATATCATACATTAACTCATAGTAGCATATAAGGAAGGAGGATTATGGGATTCAAAACTCACACTTATCCTATGAAAACTTGAACAATACTAAGGAGTTGTTTGATTGCTAGTTATAGTTATGCACGTATTTTTTTAAAGTAATTTTGCCATCTGGTGGCGAAGAGTTATGTACGTATTAATAATGTAGTAATTAGTTATGGAAGGATTGGTTATGCCTGATTTATTTCAATTGGAATAAGTAATGTGGAGATTAATCATGCGGACGATAGCGCATCAAGCCGCCTATGTATGGCCTCTTTTGTTGACTATCTGAATATCAATTTTGTTCAGATCTAATCCGTAATTTCTTATTGTCAGTTTGGTGCCAGCGATAGAATCCTTAAACCTTCAAATGGATAAAAAGATTTAAAAAAAAAAGAAGAAGACAGATTGGTGCACAAAGCATCTCGTATTCACACAGGATCTGGGGATCACACCTTCGACGTGTGTGATGTATACAGTCTACCATAATAAAAGCATTAGTAACTGCTTCCACGGTTCGAACCCGTGACCTATAAATCATATGGAAATAATTTTACCGTTGCTCCAAGACTTCCTTCAATGGATAACAAATCAGTTATAGAGTAAAATTTTCAATTTCTTGTGCACATTATATTACTGTTTTGATCAACAAACGGATCAAATACAACTTCATGTCTTCTTCATCTAGTTCTACAGTGATGGCAAGATGGGAACACCTGTTAGGTAGATTGAAATGATCTAAGTTGTGCATAGCTGGGGATGCAGTACATCAGGCTTCATTAGTGGTAAAGAATAAGTGGTTAAGTTTGTTATAGAGTCAAGGAGTTTAACAGTTTGGTTCTTTACTCATTTACACCTAAATCTATTAGTTTTATCACTTTACTTTTGAGTCTATATTACTAGCAATGAGATATATGTATCAAATTGAGCTCATTTCAAAGGATATCGAATATGAATTATGCTCTCTTTTCTTCTTAGTTCTTTAATTCCTTTAATTTCTTTTTGTTATTATCGAGTCACATCAGTGGTATCAGAGCACTTTCCGGCTCTGTTGAGGATTCATAATGTCCGGGAAAATCTCAATTAAGGTGGCCAACGTTAATCTCTGGCAAAACCAGCTGGTATCTACGAATAAAAAGAATTTTCGTGAACTGAAAGAAATACTTTTGGCGGGTTACAACTCCGGTAAGGGCGAGGAAGCGAGCTAAGCAGTGGTGAATAAAGTTGATATGTGAAAGAATATTTTCCTCAAATCAATCTCTTCATTTGACTCATCGTTATATACACAAAGATAGCAACAAATAAGGCAACAAAATAGGAGTCAAAGACTACAATTTAGGAATGAAATTATATTACAGTTACTTTTCATTTGATAGATCCTGGTATTTCAAAAACGTATTATTGCTTATAAAATTGTTGATGAACCACACATGGGTAATTATATTTCTAAAAAGTTTCATCAATTTGTCGTGCGTATTGTTTAACTAACAATGTTTTTAGTATTACGATAGATAATGCTACAAACAACACAGAAGCAACTTGAGACCTATTTTGAACCCCCCTTTTGAGAAATTTTTTCATGTTAGATGTGCATGTCATATTTACAACTTAGTAGTAAAAGATGATCTTGACTTGTTTAACCATATTATTGAAAAGGTGAAAGTAGCTATTGCTTATATATTTAGAAATAAAAATCAAGAAAGAAAAAGATAACGCGAAAGAAAATGTATAGAATTAGGAATGCCGATTAGGAGAGCCAAAATGAAGTTTGTACTAGATGGAACACTTTATATGAAGCATTGACTGTCGCTTATGAATATAGAAAGCCTATTACTCAAATGTATAATAAGCATTTTATGGAAACTTATCACCTTAAAGAGGACGATTGGAACCTTGTTAAACATCTCCTTCAATTTTTAGAAAACTTTTATCATGCTACTTTAGAATTTTTCGGACAATAGTATCTAACTACTCCTACCATGTTATATTATATAGCTGGAATATCTGAATTATTAAAATTATATAGGCAATATGAAGTATATAAAGTGGCTATAGAGGTTATGATTGAAAAATTTTAAAAATATTTTTTCCCAATTCCTCAGCTTTTTTACATTGCTTCTGTATTGCATCCTGCTTTTAAACTTAAGTTAACTGAACGACTTGTTAGAGAAATATATGCAAATTTAGAGATTAAACCTATTGAAATTGCGACTAATAAATATCCAACTGTAGAAGGTGCTTGTGCTAAAGTTCTTTCAGATACCATGGTTGTTTTTGCAAAGTATAGAGCTTGGGAAGATAGTGCTACACCAATTGCACCAATACAGTCAATCGGTGAAAGTTCTTCTCAAATGGGCAAAAGGAAAGCGGGGATGAGCACTTTTGAGGGGACTTGATCAAAAGTTGCTTTCAGAACAAGACGAGTATAGTGAGGAATACAGCGAGTTCCAAGTCTATTTAATTCAATATCCAAAGAAACTTACATGTTTTGGAACTCATCATTTGTTGGATTATTGGAAGAATCAAGAATCGCAGTTTTCAATACTTTAAAAAATGGCCCGGGATATATTAACGATTCAAGCTTGATCAGTTGCATCGGAGAGCGCTTTTAGCCAAGGAAGATTTCAAATTGGAGATCACAGACATCGTTGAAGGAAGAGGAAATGGAGACAGGAGTTTTATTCAGGAATTGGATCAGAGCAGAGCGAAGAAACTTTGGACTACCAGAATTTTCTCAGAAAAAAGACAACGCATATCTTGATCAAATTTTGGGCGACGGAACAAGCGAAGAAGGGAGTCAAACCGGCAATGAAGAAGAAGAAGAAGAAGAAGAAGAAGAAGAAGAAGAAGAAGAAGAAGAAGAAGAAGAAGAACAACAACAACAACAACAACCAGTTCCTAAAGAAAAGCCTACAACTATCATAAAAAAAATTAGTCAATGTGTTTAAAAGAATGGAATTTTCTAAATTAGAGTATTGAAATTACAAGTTTGAATGTTTAGATATGTAGTATGTATTGCACTACTTATGTTTTAAACAATACAATAAAATTGCTCCAAATCTTGGAATTCCATCACAGCTCTTGTCTTCTTATTTTTTTTTAATTTATTCTTTGCGCAAAAATACTATAATTAATTACTTGTTTCTGACTTAGTTCAAATTAATTTTATAAAATTAGTTCAAAGTTTGAACATATCAAATTAATTCAAAAGTTTGAACTTGTCAAATTGATTCAAGGTTTGAATCTAATTTCAAACTTTGAATTAGTTTCAAACTTTTAATTAGTTTCAAAGTTTGAAAAAAAATTACAAGTTTTTTTAATTCAAAGTTTGAACTTTAAAATAAATTAAACATGCCAAATATATATACAAAGTTAGTAATATTTTCAAATTAAATTATCCATCACTTTAAATGAAAGAAAAAAAAATCGTCCGGACCGGACCAGATAAACCGGCCTAACGGTAGCCGGTGCCGGTCTCGACCCGGTTACTTTTTTCCCCGACCGGTTGAAAGTCCGTAGGACAATTTGATGCAACAGTCTTTCCATGGAAATTTTAAACGATAGCTACAAAAATATAATGCTCACTTTGATGTTAGACATGTTTAATAAGCTTATTTTCTACAGTTAATTAAGGGCTAAATATTCATTAGAAAACTGGATTTTATTAAACAATTTAATAAGTGATAAAAGAATATACCTAAGAGATATATAAATCTATGCTGGCAGAAACATAAACTCCCCCCTATACATGAAACCTACTCGTTAACACATACCATCACCCTGCCAAAGGTTAAAGCAGAGGGAGAAGTTAAGCAAGGCAAAGTAAATCCTAATCTGTTAGTAATTATTCACCACCACCTGCCAAGATTCACCATTGCAGCGAAGACTTCAGTACAGAACGTCAAAACTTACAAAAATGAGCAAAATAAAGAGTGAACACTACAGTGAGTAGAGACCAGCTACTGCAAAATTGATACTATATCTGAAGTTGCAAACTGTGGGGCAAAATGTGGGTGGTTAGTCCCAGGCACTAGTCACACCAGCACCACCATATGATGCAGCATAAACACCAGATGCACCATATCTACTGCTCATATTGGCCCCCCCACCATAGTAGTCTGTGACCCCTCGATTGAAAGAGGAATCCTTTCGGAAATCACGCCCGCCAAAACGATTTCCCCCACGACGATTTTTGCTGCCTCCATGTGAAGGATTGGTCAGTGAGCATGGAATTGAGCAGGAAACCTGGCCATTATCTCCTGTTATCTGAGTGTGATACTGAAAAAAAGGTGCTAGGTTCAATTGGTTTTGAGAAGTTACAGGAGCAGTTAACTCTTGATATGGGACAAATAGAGAGTGAGTTGCAGCAATAGGGTGCGAGCCAGTAGCTGGGGTGGGTGATGACATAGTGCTAAATTGTTGACTGGAATTGATGTTTCGAATGGTTGCCAAAGGGGGACTGGAGCTGGGTAAATGGAATTTGAGCTATATTTGGAATTGTGGAGTTTGGGGACCTGAAATTTTGGCTAGTAACTGGATTCCGCACACCGAGACAAAGCACATCAGAAGACGGTATCATTTCACTCGCAGAGCAGTGGAGGATGGTGATATGTGTTTGGAGAAGATAGAGGGTGCAAAGAATCCAGCAGACATGTTGACGAAATGTGTTTGATGTTGAGAAACTGGGGTTATGCAAAACCTCATTTGGTCTTCTGTAGTTTGTTTCTACAGATGGTGCGGTGTGGTGAAGACATTGATGATGTTGGGACAATTTTTCTCCATTTATTCTCTGCTTATTCTCCATTTATTCTCTGTAATTGTAAATACCCAATATCATTGATATATACCCACCGCCATGAAAGTTTACCCACGGGTGTTATGATGAAATCTCGACTCTCTCTCTCTCTTCTTTCTTTCTTCGTTCTTCTTCTTCTTCCATACATCTCTCTTCAAGACTTTTTTTTCTTCTTCATCAGATCTTGTAGTGACAGTGAATCGATCCTAACATGAGTGACTAGGGGAAAAGAAATTGGATCATCGAGGCCTACCAAATTGCGTGGCCCATCGATGGGTGAGTACATATCAACTTGATTCACCACTGCTTAGTGTTGAAAATGTCAAAAGTTCCACGTCGGTGGGTGACATATTTGGTTGAGATTTTTTCCCTATAAAAGGAGGCATAATGTTTAGGATTTAAACACACCTCTCATTTGCTTTCTTATCATCTTAAGGCATTTGTATCTTCTCTCTTTAGTATTATTTCACTTGTATTTTTGGAGTGGAATAAAATATTGGTTGTGTCCGAGGAAGTAGGCAAAATTGGCCGAACCTCGTAAATTCTGGTGTTCCTTTTTTTGTTGTTTTATTGTCTTATTTATTATTTGGTGATTGTCATAATCTTTTGGTATAGTAGTTGTGACTCATTCACACTATATACATTTGGCTTCCGTAACACTTAGCTTGCTTCCTTGGCCTTACTGGAGTTGTAACCCGCCGAAAGTATTTTCTTTCCGTTCACGAAAATTCTTTTTATTCGCAGATACCAGCTGGTTTTGCCGGAGATTAACGTTGGCCACCTTATTTGATATTTTATCGAATATTATGAATCCTCAACATAGCCAGAAAGTGCTCTGATACCATTGATGTGACTCGATAATAACAAAAAGAAATTAAAGGAATTAAGGAACTTAGAAGAAAAGAGAGCATAATTCATATTCGATATCCTTTGAAATGAGCTCAATTTGATACATATATCTCATTGCTAGGAATATAGACTCAAAAGTAAAGTGATAAAACTAATAGATTTAAGTGTAAATGAGTAAAGAACCAAACTATTAAACTCCTTGACTCTATAACAAACTTAACCACTTATTCTTTACTACTAATGAAGCCTGATGTACTGCATCCCCAGCTATGCACAACTTAGATCATTTCAATCTACCTAACAGGTGTCCCCATCTTGTTATCACTGCAGAACTAGATGAAGAAGACATGAAGTTGAATTTGATCCGTTTGTTGATAAATACAGTAATATAATGTGCACAAGAAATTGAAATATTTACTCTATAACTGATTTGTTACCCATTGAAGGAAGTCTTGGAGCAACGGTAAAATTATTTCCGTATGATTTATAGGTCACGGGTTCAAACCGTGGAAGCAGTTACTAATGTTTTATTATGGTAGACTGTATACATCACACACGTCGAAGGTGTGATCCCCAAATCCTGTATGAATACGAGATGCTTTGTGCACTAATTTGTCTTCTTCTTTTTTTTAATCTTTTTATCCATTTGAAGGTTTAAGGCTTCTACCGCTGGCACCAGACTGACAATAAGAAATTACGGATTAGATCTGAACAAAATTGATATTCAAATAGTCAACAAAAGAGGCCATACATTGGCAGCCTGACGCGCTATCGTCCGCATAATTAATCTCTACATTACTTATTCCAATTGAAATAAATCAGGTATAATTAATCCTTCCATAACTAATTACTACATTATTAATACGTACATAACTCGTCGCCGCCAGATGGCAAAATTACTTTAAAAAAATAAGTGCATAACTATAACTAGCAATCAAACAACTCCTTAGTATTGTTCAAGTTTTGCACAAGATAAATGTGAGTTTTGAATCCCATAATCCTCCTTCCTTATATTCTACTATGAGTTAATGTATGATATTCAATCTTCGGCTAAATTCACGGGAAGACTGGTCGTTTATCGGCTAAGATTCGAAAAATGTCATATTTTTATGTATACTAGTATCTATGAACATGCATTGCACGTTAATAACGGCACTTGATGATTTAAATATTTATTTATATGAAGGGATAATAAAATTAAATATATGAGAGAAATTTTATGTATAATAATACAACAATCATCTCAATACCGAAAAATATTATTACATTAGCATAATACATGAATTTAAAATAGAAGGACATTATCAAAACTTATTTTTTCATGTTAATTAGATAATTATGTATTAAAGTTTAAAAGTATATAATGTGATGGTATTTTAACGAACACTTATTTGTGGACAATATTTTTTTATGTATGTTTCCTCCTAATGCTTTGGTTGCTCTGCCTTAACCAAAACTCTTGTTGTCGATCTTGATATCCCTGTTGAAAGTGCAACATACAATTATTCGTGCAAGAAAATATATTGCGGGTAAATATAGTCCAATATTTAGGATATTTGTCCTTGTGCTTATTTATTATATTTGCAAAACATAAACATAGTAAAAATTATTTTCACGATATTCCTTAGTTTCGGAAGACGAAAGTTGAATCCAGGGATAAGAATATACTTACATGCACATTGACCAGTATCATAATTTTTGTATGTATGAGGTTACTGACAAAACTTATATTTACCATATGTATGCTATTACATAAGTTATTCGGCGTATCTTTGTTTTTCAGTAGCATGACGGACATATTTTTTTCAAAATTAACCTACATATAGTGGAAGTTCAATTTTACCTTAGCCTAGTATATATACGATGACACTAACATACGTAAGAAATAATAAGCTTGACAACAAAAATATATGGTAGAAGACCATTTGGTATTAAAATATTTAAGTATTCTTCTTGTTAGTAATTATTGGTATCATTTTCTGCTGAGTCAAAAATTGGAAAACATTTAATTTTTATTATAAATTTTTTGCAATAACCTAAAGTAGGACTCCTCTAATATATAAAGGGGACCTAATAATTCAAGAGAAACATGGTAACATACACTCATAAGCAATATATTACAACAATTATTCTACAAGTTCTTATTCTTTGGTGTCTTGGTGTTGATCAAAGTATATTCAGCTCGAGGGTGGCAGCCTTCCTAGGCTGATACTATCCAATTCGTGTGGTTTGCAGTTAATTTATCATTGTTTATTTCAATTGCAATCTAATTCATCATTCAATATCAAATTAATCCGCATGTCTTTTAAACGACTAGCAAATTCAATTGTTATCCGATTTCGAGGGCAAACAATTATGTTTAAATCGCCTTTCACAAAAGATAAAAACTGATAAATATATTGCTTTTAATCTTTATCTACTCAGTTTCACAAGATTTCTCTCATTTTCATCTTCTGCTATTTCCTATTTCGTTTTTTTTCACTTTATGCCTTATAATTATTTTGCAGTGTTGTTGAAATAAAGATACTTTTTTTGTTTTGTGTTGAAAGAAAATAAAAAATAAATCACTGCGGGAAATATTACACTAAAAAAGGCCGTCCAGTGCACTAAGCTCTCGTTATGCGCGGAGTCTAGGGAAGGATCGGACCACAAGGGTCTATTAAATGCAATCTTGCCCTATAGTTGTGCAGGAGGTTGTTTCCTGAAATACCAGTTAATATAAACTAAGAAAAAAAAAATCAGAGATAGAGCTTAATATGAATATATACCTGAAATTAC
This sequence comes from Nicotiana obtusifolia, assembly GCA_002018475.1. Lineage (NCBI taxonomy): Eukaryota > Viridiplantae > Streptophyta > Magnoliopsida > Solanales > Solanaceae > Nicotiana > Nicotiana obtusifolia. The sequence goes on from MCJB01036727.1 coordinate 67,222, forward strand.
ATATTGGACGACTGAAACTTGTCTAGACACCATTATTTCTTCTTCTTCTTCTATAGTGTCTCTGATGGGCTCGCTGCTTCTTTCGCTTTCTCATGGTGATTTTGTGTTCCAATTCTTCGACAATCCAAGAAAGCCAATTAGGATTTCGAGCTGAAAGCATGATATATGCTATGGATAATCCAATAATTAGTCCACTTCCATATCCCATAAGAGCAGCTTTCCAAAAATCATTGAGAAATTCAGAAGTGCTTTCTTCATCCCAAGCGTATGTTGTGTTGTTTGTCTCCGGCATCCTGCTACTTCCACAACCTTCCGAAACTGGAAATCCACGCAATCCATCATTACCTCCTGCGTATGAGTTACTATGAAAGGTATGAGATTGAGGTCCTTGAGGAATGCATCCTTGGAGATGATTGTGGGAGAGATTTAAGAATGCAAGATACGTAAGAGAAGCAAGTTGTGTTGGTATCTCTCCCGAAAGCTGGTTAAATGAAAGGTCCAATGATTCAACCACAGATAGATTTCCAATTGATTTCGGTATATCACCTTGCAATCCATTATGAGATAAATTCAACACACGCAGTGCTATGAGATCTCCCAAAATACTAGGAATATGTCCTTCAAATTTGTTATTTGAAAGATCCATAGTGGTGTACAGAGACAAGATTCTCTCAACTTCAAACTCCAGCCCCTTTGTCACAACAACAACCGAGTCTTCGTAATATCCATCTCTTGGTGCCTCCTTTGTTTGATAAGTTTTCATCATGGCTTTGAAATGATGAAAAAGACTTGTTGGCAACTCTGCTGTAAATGCGTTGCAAGAGAGATCCAATATTTGAAGCTGAGGAAACAAGTTTTTCATCTTTGAAGCTCTGATCGGTCCATGTAGTTTATTGGATCTCAAGCTTAAAACTTGTAACTTAGGAAGTGTTCCCAGCCACATAGGGAATGTGTCATTGAGGTGATTGTTTCCCAAATCAAGAACTTCCAACTCTTTGCAATTGGCTAAGGATTTTGGGATTCTTCCCTCTACTTTATTGCCATACAAGTTGAAGCTTGTAAGTCCACATCCAACTCTAAAAGTTATTTGGAGATTCCCAGAAAGACTATTGTGTTGCATATCCAAAACCTGGAGGTAGTCACTCATGTTACACAAACATTGTGGAATTGCTCCTTTCAGATTGTTTCTTGCCAAATCAAGAACTGCTAATGATGTCAAACTGCAAAAAGAGGAAGGGATCTTCCCACTGAGACTATTGCGTTGCATATTCATAACCTGGAGGTAGTCACTCATGTTACCCAAACATTGTGGAATTGCTCCTTTCAGATTGTTTCTTGCCAAATCAAGAACTATTAATGATGTTAAATTGCAAACAGAAGAAGGGATCTTCCCACGGAGACTATTATTTGATATGAAAAAAGTTCTTAGAGAGGACGGTAGAATAGGTAGCGATCCTTGAAGAAAATTGGATCGCAAATCTAGAGCATCTAGTTGTGAAAATGATGACATATGGTCAATACTTGTCAACATATTGTGGGATAGATTAAGATAATTTAGTGAGTGCATCCAATTGGACCATGCCAAATCAGGAATTGCTCCTTGAATCTTGTTATTTGAAAGATCCAACCGCTCAAGATTTGAGGTTTGAAAAGATGCTGACGTCTACATTGCCACTAAAATTGTTAGATATAAGATCAAGCACCTCTAGATTCACGAGGTTGTGAAGTGACTTGGGAAGAGGACCTTGTAACTGGTTGTCCGTTAAATAAATCCGGACTAATGTATTGTACTTGAAATCCTCAAGCTGACCGGAAAAGTGGTTAAGACTCAAGTATAGTGCACTTAGTGATGGAAGGGAGAATAGCCATGACGGTATTGCTCCATTCAGGTTGTTATTTGATAGCCAAATTTCCTCCAGCTTCTGCAGTCCACTTTTAAACAGAGGAATTGGTCCTTCAATACGGGTGAGATTCCAAAGAGATTTCGGAACCGGCCCCGAGAGATTGCAAGAAGTAAGATCCAGTCTCTGCATTGAAGTTAGATAGCCAAAAGATTCGGGCAGAAAATCACCAAAAAAATTCACGCCAGAGAGATCTAACTGCCTTAGAGATGCACTGCTGTTCCATTTGGTCTTTGGAAAATAACCATAGAGCTGATTAAATCCTGACAAGGCAAGAACTTGCAAGTTTGGCAAGTGAAAAATACTCTCAGGAATTATACCATACAATCCTGCGGATTCCAACCTCAGAGTTGTTATATGAAAAGAGAAATTTGGAGGAATGGTGGAAGGGATGATTACATATGAAAGATCAAGCTCTTTTAATTGGGTCAAATTCTGAAGAAGCAATTTGAAATTGTGAGGTCCAAGACTGAGAATCATATTATCTTCTGATAAATAAAAAGACTGTAACTTTGAAAGATGAGAGATTTCAGAAGGAATTTGACCTGTGAAATATGAGTTAGAAAGATCGAGATGCGTCAAGCTCGAAAATCTGCCAAATTTAGGCGAGATTTCGTGAGGATAGAAGAAATTCCCAGAAAGGTTAAGCTTTTGGAGATAAGAGAGCTGGAATAGGCTGCTGTTAGAATCAATCTTCCCTGTTAGATTGCTGCAACTGAGATCAAGTTCAATGACATGACCAGTAAACTCATCGCATATCACGCCATCCCATAAACAACAATCTCTGCTCATGTTCCATGTACTCGTTTTCGCATAAGATTTCTGACCTTTGAAAGCACACCAACCATTAGCATCGGGACTTACAGCAGTAAGCGTCTGCTTGAATTTTAGAAGGGAAATACTTTGATGTTTGTTGCAGAAATGAGGTAATGTGGATGAAGAAAAAGCAAGTTCATGACAGACAAAGATAAAGAGCACAACTGAGAGTTGCTTGTAGCCCATGTTTGCATAAAAGGAGTTCAAAAGTTGGTTGCTGAATTTAAGAAAAAGCCTATGCACAAATATATAGGAAGATACTTTTATTTGACTTGTCAAAGTTGCTGCTACTACTATCTGAATGTAAACATCAAGTATGTACACAATGTTTTTTCTGATTGGAAAAACTTGTCCTTTTTTCACAAGTGTATTGCATATACTAAGTGTATTATATAGTGTATTATACAATACACTTAGTATATATATACAATAAGTGTATTGCATATACTAAGTGTATTGTATAGTGTATTATACAATACACTATACTATATATATATATATAAAGTATAGCATATTACATATCAAGTTATATATATATATATATACATACCAGGTGTTGTATATATTTATTTATATAAATATATACTATGTGTATTGTATAGTGTATTATACAATATACTATACTATATATATATATAACTATACATATATAAGAACATGAAGCGCTCGGAACACAGGGACGGGTTCCTTTTGGTAGTGATACACTTGTAACGATGAATCACCATTATAGTATATATATACATATATAACTTGATATATAGCGTACTATACTATATATATATATATGTAGTATTGTATAGTGTATTGTATAATACACTATACAATACACTTAGTATATGCAATACACTTAGTATATATATACATATATAACTTGATATATAGCACGCTATACTATATATAACTTGATATATATAGAGTATAGTGTATTGTACAATATACTATACAATACACTTAGTATATGCAATACACTTAGTATATATTTATATAAATAAAACTGTATTATATATTTATATAAATAAATAAATAAATAAATATATATATGTATATATATAAATAAATATATAATATAGTATATACATTTATATATATATATATATATATATATATATATATATATA
>MCJB01036727.1:73135-89486 GCA_002018475.1 Nicotiana obtusifolia
CCCCACACCCGCGATAAAATCGTCCGCCTCTGCTCGCCACTGCACCGTCGCTGCCGCTGCACCGCCTATCCTTATCCGTCCGCCACTCTCTCTCTCTCCTTCTCCACACACAGAATATCAAGGTGTGTACATGCCTATTGTATTTTTTTCTTTTACCTCGTTTTACTTGGGATTTAATTCCTACATTAAGTCCACAATTATGTTATACAATATTTGGTTTGATAGTTTTGTTTTTCTCATAAGAATGTGAGTATTAATGATATACGGTGAAGTAATTAAAACCATGATTTTAACTTGATAAATTACATTATTAGAATATATGGTTTAATAAAAAAATGAAAATCTTCAAAACTAGACATAGTTGTAGCGGAATAAGGAGAACTAAAAAAATATGGCCATGAACAAAAAAAGTACTTGTAGTTTCAAAATAAGGATAGAAGCCTGAAAATTAAGTTGTTAATCAACAAAAAGTATCCAAAGAATATAGATTGAGATAAAAAGATACAAAAAAGGAAGAGAGACAACGAACCACCTAATTAATTATGATGAATTAAGACAACTAATGTTGATTAAAGCACTTTAATAACTTATAACTTTGTTAATAGTCTACTTAACCTTAAGATTTTAGGTAAGGGTTCAATTAATCTAAATGGAAGACTTTTGAGGCATCCTTTAAGATCCATATTAAAATGGTAAACTGACCAAACTTAGATTAATTAATTTTAAAACTAAGTGGTAAACATTATTTGTAAATAAAAACGACTGCCAATTAGAAAATAGTTTGGACATTAACTTTTATACTTTAGAAAAAGCTTTTCCATAAGTTTGCTATTAAGAAAGTATAGACTTTACCTCTTAAACCTTTAGTAATATTGCTAATTAAGTATTGGACTTGTAAAATATGAATTGGACTTGTAAAATATGAATTGGACTTTTAGTTTACAAATTGAACTTTTAGGATATGAATTAAAGTTTTAAAATATGAATTGAACCTTTAGGATATGAATTGGACTTTTAGTTTATGTATTGGAATTTTAGTTTATGCATTGGAATTTTAGTTTTATGCATTGGAATTCAATGATTTTAAAGTATAAATGTTCTTTTAAGCAGTACAAGTATTTATATTTATGATATTTCCATCTAAATACTTAACTTCTCAAATACAGAGCAAGTGTGTGTGGGAACACCGCTATACTGCGGAGGTAGCTGCTAACTTCCATCTCAAGGCTCGCAAGAGGTTGTCCCATTGCTTTTCCAACGCTAGAAGGTTGAACAAGAAGCCCTCCTGGTTGCAAGATAATCTATGGGAGGATCTGCAAAGGCAATGGCTAGCCGCAGATTTCCTAAAGAAGAGCGAGCAAGGAAAGCAAGCTCGTGCTTCGGAGAAGGGAGGCTCTCTGCACACTGGAGGTGCGATCAGCCTCGGTTCAATAAAAAGGAAAATGGTACGTAATTGCTTAATTTAATTTTAATTTTCAACGTCTAATTTGTTTATTAACTAAAATTTATGACTTTTCAGGAGAAGAAGTTGGGCCGTCCGATGAGGCAAGATGAGTTATTCAAGCAAACTCATATTGTCAAGAAGAAAAAAGATTCGGACGAAGAAAGGTGGGTCGAGGACCGAGCCTCGGCTGTACATGTAAGTTTTCAATTTTCATTAAGTACTTTGATTTAGTTTTATATAACTTTTGAATACTAATTCTATGTAATTTTTCTTATAGAGTCGCTTCACAGCTGAGTTGGAAGAATTTGTACGCAGCCAGCCACCATCTTCGTCTGGCGAACCAATCCAACCGTCGGACGAGGATGTTGAAAGACTATGGACGCAGGCTGCTGGCGGTCGAAAAGGGGGGAAGGTATACGGGTTTCCCGCTAAGACATTCCACCGCTATAGGTGTGGAATGCAAGGAATAGGCACTTCCTCGCAAGTGGAGTCGCTTGATGGGGAGAGCCGCTCCTCTGTGCGGGAGCATGTAACAAAGCTCACAGCCGAGCTAGAAGCTGCCAAGGAAAGAGAGAAGGAGAGAGAAGAAAGAGAAAAACTTAGAGATGCTCAGTATGCTGCTGTACAAGAGCAGCTCAAATCTCTCTTGGCTTCTGACTCTTTTCCGATTCCCCGGTCACGTGAATCATCGCCGGATGGTCAGCTTGATGATGACACTTCATCCGACGATGACGCTCATGATGTAGACATTAGTAGACGTTGAATTGTAATAACAACTTATATAATGTATAAGTTCATTTGAACTTTATACCTTGTTATTGTTTAATGTTGTTGTTTAATGATGTTGTTTATTGTTGTTGTTATTCTCGTTGTTGTTTGTTGTCGTTATTGTTGTCATTGTTGTTGTTTTCATGGCATAAAATGCTTATTTTAGGAATTTGGTAAAACTGGCAGGTGGTGTAGCTGCCAAAACAGGCAGTTTCTGGAAAAAATGAACCAAACATAGCGACCAACTTTGGTCTCCAGTTGGTCGCTATTTTGCTGAAAAAAAAATTGAATCTGCAAATTAGCGACCAACTTTGGTCGCTATTTGGTCGCTATATCACCAAATAGCGACCAAAGTTGGTCGCTAATCAAAAAATAAAAAATAAAAATCAGCAGTTAGCGACCAGCTTTGGTCGCTAACTGCTGATTTTTATTTTTTATTTTTTTGTTTAGTGACCAACTTTGGTCGCTATTTTAGAATTTTAAAAAAAATATAATTAATTTAGGGACCAGTTTTGGTCGCTATTTACCAGATTAAATTAATTTAAAATAAAAAGAAGCGACCAACCTTGGTCGCTAATTTGCGACCAAAGTTGGTCTCTATATGTTTTTTCGGAATGTTTGGTTCTTTTGTGTTTGAGACCAATGTTGGTCACAAATTAGCGACCAACTTTGGTCGCTATTTGTTTGTGACCACCTAAATACTGACCAGGCCATTTGTGGTCGCTTTTTGGTCACTTTTCTGCAAATATTGACCAACTTTGGTCGCTTTTTTCGGTCGCTTTTCACCTGATTTTTAGTAGTGTCCATACCAAATACACACACGATATGAGGCACAGATATGCTTAAAACATGTACTTTTAGCTGAATATCATTAAACATCCCAAACCCCATGCTTTTGAGGGTTTCTCAGATGATGTGTATAAAGAAAACATGATAAGAATATTGATTTGGTAAAATAATAACTGTAACAGTTTCTGTTTAAGTAAAGTTGATTCTTGATAAAGTGAAATCTTTTTGCATGAAACTGTATCAGATTCCATGTTAAAAGCTTCTCAGTTTCAGGTCCGAGTTCTTTCCCTTGAACTTTACAATGTACACGTAAATGACAAAATAACAGCAGTAAGTGTTTCTGTTTATCTAAACTTCTAGGACAGAATGTGCAAACCAGCATACATTGCATATCCCTATCTTGTGTAACTTAGTATAGTGATGGAGTATTTCACTTTTTAAAGTTATTCTTCATCAACAGAGAAATCAGGTTCCTCTGGATTCTGTAATGAACTAATTGCAGTGGAATCTGAACGAGAGTGCTTGTGAAGACCCTTTCAACTTGCTGCCAAACTTGCTGCATATTCTGCAAAGCCTGATCGGGTTGGTGGTGTATTCATGTCCAATTGCACATTCAACGACTCAGTTTCACTCACAAGTTTCTCTAGACCCCTAAATTCAGTTACATTCTTTCGCTTTATATATCTTCGGTATGCTGCTTGAATGAAGCATGCAGCCCAAGTGCCACTGGTGCGAGTACAATCTGAATTTGTGCCTCAGTTGTTTGCTATGTGTTTACCCATGACTTCGGAAAACAATTAAATTTGTACGTGGTTTTAAGGATACGTGATTTGTTTTGATACAAATAAAGGATAAATAAAAATAAGACTAAATTCAATAAGTAAATTGAGAGAGAATGTAAACCACAAATCTAGAATAGCTTGACCTTGATAGAATTCTCTAAGACAGACAAATATGAAGTAAATGGATAAAGAAAATAATTAGAGCAGACTGTGCTTTTTGTATATTGATCGTTGTTTTTTCTGATGATCCTTTTTACAATCACACTACCTCTTTATATAGGGAGGGGAATGATTCATATACGAGGTAAAAATCTATCTACAAGGTAAAATATCCCTTGAATTACTGATCTCAACATCTTTGCTGATTTCCGCCGTGATTCCCGCCGCGATATTTACGTATCACGGGATTTCTGGTCCTTCCGTTACGCAAATCTGATAATTTCACCCTAAGACATTTTACCCTAATTGGCCTCAACGATCTCGTCTCGGATGTCATGGCTCTGAGTTCCTTTTCGATGACGTCCAGTCTCGACCTTCGTTCCTTGATGTCTCGACCCCGGCCTATTGAGCAGTAATTCTAATCGACACTAGCTATATAAATTCGAACCTGATATTCCCTATGCAGGCGATCCGAGTTCGATCCCATACAGATAGTCCCCTCGTTTTTCATAGAGTAATGATGAAAAATGATATGAGCCGCCACTTTTTGATTAGGTCAAATGAAGACATACTTATGGCGCGCGTGAAACGAAATTCGGGGCGTCACATCAAAAGAAACAAAACGTCACATTGATAAATGACGGTGGCATTATGACGCACGTGGTAAGTATCGAAAATGTCTTTTCATAGACCAACTGAGGACAAGCCTCTACAACGCCTGAAAATGCTAATTATTGCTTCCTCATTTTGGGACGCGAACCGCCACCTTTAAGAGGGTATAAATAGCCCTCTTTCTCTTCAGTTCCAAAAGTTTGCGTTATTTGAACATTATATTCTTCAAGTTCTCTGAGTTTGTCCACAAGTGATCCTTCCCTTTATCCTTGTCTCACCCCCGCATCTATTAGCTTCTTTAACTCTTCATTAACAAAGGCAAAGATATCCAAATCTGTTCCCCAGAAACAAACCCCCTCTTCTTCTCAACCCGCCGAGGATCCTGATCCTGTCGTTGTTGAGGAAACTATGATCGAACCCCCTTTAAAAGCATTCGTACCGACTGGGTGTTCAATCGGTACTGATTTTAAGGTAGAGAAGGCTTCTTCTGTACCGGGCTGGGGTAAACCGGTCACTACATACATTTGTTCGACTACGAACAAAATCATCGACAGAGTGAAAGAAGATTGCAACTGGATTGATAAGTGCGTGGTGGTTCCCGCACCGGAAGAGGCGATCACCACCCACGTGGAGGGCTACTTGAGCGTTTACACATATCCCTTCACGTTGGGCCCTTTGGACCCAATCATCGTTGCCTTTTGCAAAAGGTATGAGGTAACACTAGGTCAGATTCACCCCTCTTTCTGGAGAATAGTCATTCTCTTTCGCTTTTTTCTAAGCAAGATCGACGGGCATCCTTTCACCCTCGATCATCTCTTGCGGCTATACAGTCCCCGAATTTTTCGAGGGGGATTAATAAAACTTGCTCGCCGGGCAAGCAAAGCCCCCTTCTCGAGCATTGACGAGGATAGGGATCGAGGTTGGATGGGCCGATTTGTTCGGATAAAGACATCGGACCTGATTCCAGCCAAAGACATGTCGTTCCCTGAGAAGTGGAACATGAACCATAAGTGATGTCCTCCTATTTCAATTTGTCCGATGTTTTTTCTTCGTTATCTCACTAACCAATTTCACATGGTGTAGTTGTTTCTCGAACGCCGGCTGCGATTATGTACCTGAAAGAATGGGTCGAGAAAGTGGTGTCTCAAATGACCTATTCGGAGTGTACCTGGCACGAGATATCGAAAGGCCGATGGGAGGCCAAAAATCATGGTGAGACCGATAACGTTTCAATTATGCGCCTTATGATATCGATAATGTTGTCGATTTATAATTTGCTTCATTCTTCATTCGTAGGTCTATCAAAGGACTTTGAATTGAGGCCAACGTCCCTTGATAGTGAGGTTCCCTGCCACCCCCCTGCCTCAGAGCAGGAGAAAAAGAGGAAAGAAGTCCCCAGTTCTTCTGTGCTCTAGAGGAAGAGGCCGAGGAAAAGGATAGCTCGTAAGCCCAAGATCTCGGACTCAACTTATCGATTGATAGACGAGTTCGAGGGAGACGAAGACCTCGAATTTTTGGCAGCGAGCCATCTCGGCCAGTCCCCGAGCAGAGGGCCGATGAAACACATCCTCATCGAGTTGAGGGCCCCGAAATGGGGGCGACAACTGGGGCTTCCCCCGATGGCGACGCAGGGAATCTCGGGCCCCATAGAAACAATGGACTCCCCTTCTTTCTCGGAGTCAACCTTTAACGAGGCCCGAGCCGCAAAAGGACACTCCCCGAGCAAAAGCCATATACCGGAAGGTCCTTTCCAAGGTTTCTTCGACAGCGTGAAATCGGCGGATACTTTTGGGCTCGGTAATATAGAAGTATCGAGGAAGAGTCCCTCCACCGGAACGAGCAAGGCATCTTTCGGTCCAAAGCTGGTCGATAGATTTCCTGCTCCGAGTTCAGATCCTGATCGAAAGTGGATAATAAGGTTTGCCATTCCCGAAGATGCTAGGGTCCTTTCTGCGCCTATGGGGGTGGCTACTTATCTTTGGTGTTTGGTAACCGAAGAAGATCAGGCCACGATGGACGAGGTGGATGTACCTTGCTTGTTCAATGAGGCTCAACAAGCATTAAATAAGGTAAGTTTCTGATAAACCTTATCTGGTGTTCACCATTTTGCATTTCAAACTTCGACTAACTGTCATATTTTCACTTGTACTTGTAGGCCTCGGTGCTTCATCATGAGGCTTTTCTTCGACAACTGAAAGAATCAGCGCGTCGTGAGCGGCTCGAAGGGGAGATGTCGACCCTTCGGGCCGAACTAGACTTTGTGCGTAGAGAAAATTCTGGCTTAATCGATCAGATGGGACAACAGCTCGACCAAATACACCGATTCCGATCTAAGGCAAGTGAAGGCCAAAGTAGAAATTGATGAATGGAGAACCAGGACCGATCTGCTGACTTCAGAAAAGGAGGCCCTCCGAGCTCAAATGGTTTCATCAGAAAATCAATTATCGGAGGCAAAAGAGAAAATCGGGGCTCTGACTAAGAGCACCGATGTGCTTCAATCCCAGGTCGAAGCGCTCACTTCGGATCGTGAAATTTTGGTCAACAAGCTGCACAAGAGCTCCGATGTGCTTCAATCCCAGGTCGACGCGCTCACTTCGGATCGTGACATTTTGGTCAACGAGCTACAAACGGCAAAATCAGAGGTTGCTGCATCCAAGGCCGAGGCTGATGAGTTAGTGGCCCAATACAGGGCCGATGCCGAGGCTGCTCAAGATCAATCGAAGAGTTTGGTCGAATATATCAAGTGTCAAACCCGCCTATCTGTCCTTGAGGAGATACAAGCTCGGGGCTTCGATCTATCAACCGAGATCGATGATGCCAAAAGGATCGAAGCCGAAGCCAGAAAACAAGCCTTTCCAGAAGAAGAAGAAGTCTCCGAGAATTCTGAATAAAGCGCCTCTTTTGTGTGTGTGTGTGTATATATATAATTTTTTTTTTGTAATGAAGTCCCCACTTCTGTAAACATATTTTGTTCATATATATATAAAAGTCTTTTTTTTCTTTCCATTCCTTGCTGATTTATTTCGATTCCCTGTACTAGAATCGATGGTTCAACTTGGTGAACTTTCTATTCTTCAGGCTTAGTTTAGACTTAGCCAATTTTAGGATATACCTTAGTAGACTTTCCCTCTCTTCGATTGATTTGGTAAGGCCTTAGCCTCGAAAAGGTTTGGGGTTGGCCTCAATAGGTCTTACTCCCCTTCGAGTTTCATTAACTCGATACGGCCTTAGCCTTTTAAGAAATCGGGGTTTGCCTTAACAGGTCTTACTCCCCTTCGGGTTTCATTAACTCGATACGGCCTTAGCCTTTTAAGGAAATCGGGGTTTGCCTTAGTAGGTCTTACTCCCCTTTGATTAAATTTGATTTTCGGATGAAAATCCAAACAATATTAGTTTTTGATCGAACAACGAAAATCGAAATGGCCCTTGGGCTCGGAGACAGGATATCGGTGCAAAAGAACTTTTATTAGCATTCAAGTGCTTGTACAATTTGCTTAGGGGACAGATCAATCTATTTGGGTACGGTTCTTTTGACCGTTTAACCCTTACATCGATTCCTAATGATCTATGAGAAGTTCCCCCGAATTGAAGTAGCTAAGTAGTCTTCTGATATTTAAGGTCGATGGAAGTTTAGCACCAAACATTGTTGTCTTCAAAATGCGACCAGTCTTCAAATCTAAGTTAGCACGTTTTCTGGTTGCCTCATTAAAAACCTTGCCGTAAAACCCAATTTGGGACAAAACCGGTCAAAGGGAAAAAGAGTGCAACGCATGCTTTCAGTCCTAATGTCCTGTGCTCTCCGGTTCGAGGTTACTTTACTTGATACCTACAAGTGTTAGTAACATAAAACAAACAAACGAAGAATGAAAGATCATACCTCAACAATAGTATCGTTTCAAGTGGTTTATGTTCCAATTGTTCGGCAGTTGTTTGTCGTCCATTGTTCCAAGCTTGTATGATCCCTTTCCCGTGATCTTTATGATGGAGTAAAGCCCTTCCCAGTTCTGTCCTAACTTCCCTTCATTTGGGTCTCGAGTATTGGGTGTGATTTTTCTGAGCACTAGGTCTCCGATGTTGAAATGTCGAAGATGGGTTCTCCTGTTGTAGTACCTTTCAATCTTCTGCTTTTGGGCGTCCAATCGAACAAGGGCTGCTTCCCTTCTTTCATCCAATAGTTCCAAATTGGTATTCATAGCCTCGCGATTTGATTCCTCGGTTGCATAGTGGAACCTGATACTCGGTTCGCCTACTTCGACCGGTATCAAAGCTTCAGCACCATATACTAGGGAGAAAGGGGTGGCTCCGGTGCTGGTTTTCTCGGTTGTGCGATACACCCATAGGACTTCAGGCAATATTTCTTTCCATTTCCCCTTCGCGTCAGTTAATCTCTTTTTGAGATTTCTAAGTATGATTTTGTTGGTCGATTCAGCTTGTCCATTACCGCTGAGGTGATAGGGCGTCGATAGGATCCTTTTGATTTTGTTATCTTCGAAGAACTTCGTCACTTTGCTACCGATGAATTGCTTCCTATTATCGCACACGATCTCTGATGGCATCCCAAATCGACATACGATGTGATTCCAAATGAAATTGATCACTTCCTTTTCCCTAACCTTCTCATATGCCTGCGCTTCAACCCATTTGGAGAAATTGTCAGTCATAAAAAGAATGAATTGAGCCTTACCTGGCGTGTAGGGGAGAGGGCCGACGATGTCCATTCCCCATTTCATGAACGGCCACGGCGACAAGACCGAATGTAACGTCTCCCCGGGCCGGTGGATCATCAGTGCGTGTCTTTGGCACTCGTTACACTTGCGAACGAACTCCTTTGCATCTTTTTCCATATCGATCCAATAATAGCCGGCTCGAATTATTTTTCTGACCAGGGATTCGACGCCAGAATGATTCCCGCATGTGCCTTCGTGTATTTCCCTTAAAATATATTCAGTGTCACCCGGTCCCAGACATATCGCGAGGGGGCCACCGAATGTCCTTCTAAATAAGGTTCCGTCATCGGATAAACAGAACCGAGCCGCCTTTGTGCGCAATGTTCTCGATTCTTTAGGGTCAGAGGAGCTTACCGGAGCTGAGATACTCTATATACTTATTCCTCCAATCCCAGGTCGGACTTGTTGAATTTATTTCGGCGTGGCCTTCCTCCACTACCGACCTCAAGAGCTGTACGACATTTTCGGATTCGATCTCGTCATCTTCGACCGATGATCCAAAATTGGCAAGGGCATCGCCCTCACTTTTTTGCTCTCGAGGTATGTGTTGCAAGGTCCATTCTTTAAACCTATGCAGCGTGACTTGAAGCTTGTCTAAATACCTCTGCATTCGTCCTTCCCTGAGTTCGAAAGTTCTGTTAGCTTGATTCACCACAAGGAGGGAATCGCACTTGGCTTCGATTATCTCCGCTCCCAGGCTTTTGGCTAGTTCTAAACCTGCAATCATAGCTTCATACTCCGCTTTGTTGTTAGTTAATTTTACAGTCTTGATAGATTGTCGCATCGTATTCCCAGTCGGGGGCTTTAGCACGATACCAAGCCCCGATCCCTTTGCGTTCGAGGCGCCGTCCATGAACAGGGTCCACACTCCCGAAGGAGTCCCCGATTTGGTCATTAGTTCTCTTTCGACCTCGGGTATCAGTGACAGCGCAAAATCAGCGACGAAGTCCGCCAATACTTGAGACTTAATCGCAGTTCGGGGCCGATACTCGATATCGTACCCGCTTACTTCGATAGCCCATTTGGCCAATTGTCCGGATAGCTCGGGCTTATGCATTATGTTTCTCAACGGGTAGGTCGTTACGACGCATGTGGGGTGGCATTGGAAGTAGGGTTTAAGTTTCCTGGAAGCACTCAATAAAGCGAGTGCCAATTTCTAAATGAGGGTATCTAGTTTCAGCCTCGCCTAACTAACGTAATAAATAGGAAACTGCATACCTTGTTCTTCTCGAACCAGGACCCCACTTACCGCTACTTCCGAGACGGTAAGGTAGAGGTACAGTTGCTCCCCTGTTTTCGGCGTATGCAGCAAAGGTGGGCTAGACAGGTACCTCTTAAGTTCTTCTAACACGCGTTGACACTCCGGAGTCCACGAGAAGTTGTTCTTCTTTTTCAACAGGTTGAAAAATCGGTGACTCTTATCGAATGATCTCGAAATAAATCGGCCCAGAGCGGCTATCCGGCCTGTCAGCTTTTGCACGGCCTTTACATTATCTACGATCGTAATGTCTTCGATAGCCTTGATCTTCTCGGGGTTGATTTTTATTCCTCGATTCGAGACCATGAAACCAAGGAATTTGCCTGAGCCCACACCAAATACGCATTTCTCCGGGTTCAGCTTCATGTTGTACTGTCTCAGCACGTCGAATGTTCCTGCAAATGGCTCAAATGGTCCTCTACTCACATGGACTTAACTAACATATCATCAATATAAACCTCCATTGTTTTTCCTAGTTGTTTTTCGAACATTTGGTTTACTAGGCGTTGGTAAGTGGCTCCCGCATTCTTTAACCCGAATGGCATCACGTTATAACAGTATGTACCATACTTAGTGATGAAGGATGTCTTTTCTTGGTCATCCGGGTCCATTTGTATTTGGTTATAGCCAGATTAAGCATCGAGAAAGCTAAGGGTCTCATGGCCAGCGTTAGCATCGATCATGCGATCGATGTTGGGTAAAGAAAAAGAATCTTTAGGGCACGCCTTGTTTAAATCCTTATAATCTATGCACATTCTTAATTTATTCCCCTTTTTAGGGACTACTACTACGTTTGCTAACCATTCTGGGTATTTAACTTCCCGAATGGACCCTACTTTTAAAAGCTTAATTACCTCATCCTTAATGAACGCTTGTTTGATTTCGGATTGAGGCCTCCTTTTTTGCTTGACCGACCGGAATCTCGGATCGATGCTTAGCTTGTGGGTCGTTATCTTCGGTGGTATACATGTTATGTCGAGATGGGACCAAGCGAAGGAATCTTCGTTAGCTATAAGAAATTGTATAATGTTTTGTTCTGAGCTCGGAACTTAGGCTCGAGCCCAGGTATACCTTTCGATCCGGCGAGTCTTCTTGGAGTGAAACCTGCTCGAGTTCCTTGATTGTTGATTTGGTCTCATTGGACTCATCGAGACCGACGAATGACCTGGGGATTCCGTAGCTGTCATCTTCGAGATGCACCTGTTCACCTTCGTCTATCGAGGGTGATGCCTGTGATTGCTATTTGACCTTTTGCGAAGGAGCTGCTGGTACCGGTATTGCTTCTTCTACTGTGAACATCTCTTTCGCAGCCGGTTACTCACCGTAGACTGATATAATCCCATCGGACGATGGAAATTTCAGCACTTGGTGTAGTGTCGAAGGCACTGCCCTCCTGTCGTGGATCCATGGTATTCCGAACAGGGCATTGTACCTCATGTCTCCATCAATCACGCAGAACTTTGTCTCTCAAATAGTACCAGCAGTGTTTATCGGCAATGTTATTTCGCCCTTGATCGTTTCGCACGCCATGTTGAATCCATTGAGTACTCGGACCGTAGGGACGATTCGATCTTTCAGCCCGAGTTATTCTATAACTCATGATCGGATTGTGTTTGTCGAACTACCAGGATCGATCAGTACGCGCTTTACCTTTGTCATGTATACAAGCACCGATATCACTAACGCATCATTGTGAGGTTGCATAATTCCCTTCTGCATCTTCTTCACTGAAATGTAAGATTCCCTCCATCGCATAATCCCGAGTGCGCTTTTTCTGGGTGATGGATATCCTAGTGCAATTTATTACCGGACCTTGGGGCGCATCTACTCCGCCGATGATCATATTAATTGTGTGCTGTGGCTCCTCCTGGTTCACTTGCTTATTCCTGTTCCCATAATGATTTTTGGCTCGGTCGCTCAAAATCTCTTGAAGATGCCCATTTTCGAGCAACCGTGCCACCTCCTCTCTTAGCTGTCGACAGTCTTCTGTCCTGTGCCCGTGTGTACCATGATATTTGCATATCAAATTGGGGTCTCTTTGGGTAGGGTCCGATTACAGCGGTTGAGGCCACTTAGTGTCCTTGATACGACCGATAGCCGACACGAGAGTAGCCGCATCGACGTTGAAGTTGTACTCCGATAGCCGCGGTGCTTCTCGATGACCCGTGGTTCTCTCAAAATTGTTTCTCATCATGGGTCCTCGGTTGTTCCGACTGTGATCTTTCCTTCTTTCGCGTCTCGGGGAGTCCTGCCTTGCTGGAGTGACTTTCCTGTCCCCAGGATATGGTCGATGCCGATCTCTGCTCAATCTCGGTTCCCGATGAATATCCCTTCGAACCCTATCATGAGTTCTGAGGGGATAAATAGATCCCGAAGGGGCTCCAAGCTGGTCATCCTCGACTCTGATCTTTGACTGGTATTGGTTGTGTATATCCGCCCATGTGACGGCCGGATACTCTATCAAGTTCTGTTTAAGTTGCTGCGAAGCCGTTGAACTTCGAGCGTTGAGCCCTTGGGTGAAGGCTTGTACGGCCCAATCGCCAGTGACCGGTGGCAGGTCCATCCGTTCCATCTGAAAACGAGATACAAATTCCCTAAGCATCTCATTGTCCTTTTGCCTGACTTTGAACAGGTCCGATTTCCGCGTCTCCACTTTGATGGCGCCTGCATGTGCTTTTACGAAGGAGTCTGCAAGCATAGCAAAAGAGTCTAAGGAATTAGGGGGTAAGTTGTGATACCAAGTCATGGCCCCCTTTGACAAGGTTTCTCCGAATTTCTTCAAGAGAACGGACTCAATCTCAGAGTCTCTAAGTCGTTTTCCTTTATGGCGCATGTGTATGTTGTCACGTGCTCGTTTGGATCGGTTGTCCTGTTGTGTTTGGGAATTTCCGGCATGCGAAATTTCTTCGGTATGGGTTTTGGAGCGGCGCTCGCCGGGAAGGGTTTCTGCACAAACTTTTTGGAATCTAAACCTTTCAATATCGGGGGTGCTCCTGGAATTTGATCCACCCTCGAATTATATGTCTCCACCTTTTTGTCGTTGGCCTCGATCTTCTTTTCGCCAGACTCGACTCGTCTGGTTAGGTCCTCGAGCATCTTCATGATCTCGGAGTTCGCCCTCGATCCACCTTCGTTCGGTTCTTCTGCAATTGGTTCACTTTCAGATGTTCCCCGAGAAGGGCCGACCTCAACCTTATTCGATATTTGGCTCCGATTTTGCAGTTGAGCAATGGCCGCTTGCTGGGCTTGCGACGTGTTGAAGATCATTCTGAGGTTAATCCCGTCCCCTTCGTCGTTTTGGGGTCCCTGAGTTGTTGATAGGTGTTCTCTACGAACACTGTTTGATGGGTTAGTAGTTCGATCTACATCGACCGCCATTTGTAAATTAGCGTCGACCGGAACTTCATCACTGGGCGCTACGTTGTTGTTTTCACCCTGGTGGTCAAATTCGCTATCGACGTATAGAGGCACAGATTGTGAATGTGACATGATTTTATTGTAACCTGAAATCGAAAATACTCCACAGAACAAGTGTAAAATAATTTGTGTGACAGAAAGTTGTATCAAACGCTCACTATTATCCTTAGCCCCACGGTGGGCGCCAAACTGTTTACCCTTGACTTCGGATAACAATTAAATTTGTACGTGGTTTTAAGGATACATGATTTGATTTGATACAAATAAAGGATAATAAAAATAAAGACTTAATTCAGTAAGTAAATTGAGAGAGAATGCAAACCATAAATCTAGAATAGCTTGACCTTGATAGAATTCTCTAAGACAGACAAATATGAAGTAAATGGATAAAGAAAATAATTAGAGCAGACTGTGTTTTTTGTATATTGATTGTTGTTTTTTCTGATGATCCTTTTTACAATCACACTACCTCTTTATATAGGGAGGGGAATGATTCTTATACAAGGTAAAAATCTATCTACAAGGTAAAATATTCCTTGAATTACTGATCTCAACGTCTTTGCTTATTTCCGCCGTGATTCCCGCCGAGATATTTACGTATCACGGGATTTCTGGCCCTTCCGTTACGCAAATATGATAATTTCACCCGAAGACATTTTACCCTAATTGACCTCAACGATCTCGTCTCGAATGCCATGGCTCTGAGTTCCGTTTCGATGACGTCCGGTCTCGACCTTCGTTCCTTGATGTCTCGACCCCGGCCTATTGAGCAGTAATTCTAATCGACACTAGCTGTATAAATTCGAACCTGATATTCCCTATGCAGGCGATCCGAGTTCGATCCCATAAACTGTGCAGCCTCCGAAACTGTGCTGCCCCGAACTTCAAGTACTCTGCTACAAGGGCGAACGACTCCACTTCAGGAACTGCTTTAACTGTTCTAGTGGAGGAAGGTAGAATGACACTTGGACGAGGGTCGATAGCCCATGTTAGCAGTTCCTCACCACAAAAGTCACCTGGACTAGTACGACAAAGTATTGAAGAAACCAGTACGGCCGCCATTCGTGGTGTAAGAATCAAGATTCCCTCGAATTATGAAGAGCATTTCGTTCAGAGGATCGCCCTCGCGCACAAGACAAGTGCCTTGAGTGCATAAAGCAGGTTTGAGCTTCTCCATTCCTCTAATCTAACTGTTGTTGATTGGAGGTATGTCTGCCATTGAAAGTGAATTAGTATACTGGATAAACAGGAAATTTTTTCTACTTACTAATTATAAGCTAAGATGACGGCGTGATGTGATAAAATCAATTCCATGCGTATAAAATAAGTTGTGGATTGCCTGTAAGACAGCAACAGAGTAAATGCTAGCTAGTGAGCAGACTTACTTGCATATTGCCTATGAACAAGGCAAACAGAACTAGGCTTGGCAAAACTCAACTCTCCAACACGAGTGCTTCTAGAAATTAGATCTTGTCCTAGAGAACTGCATACCAATCAATAAGAAACTTGAAAATCAGTAATGTTAATTCCGGGATGAGTGATAATATTTCAAATCCTTACATAAAAAAGAAATCTCTTCTTCAATTATGTACAAGTATTCAAACAGTACACAACATATATGCTTTTACCCTAAGACAATTATCCTAAGACAATTGTTATATACTGAATAAAGAAACTTCTCACCATTTTCACGGAAAAAGTAGAAAAACAAATTCTAACTCTTTTACAGGCAACATTCAGATGAAGGTGAAGAGTTGCCTCATACTGCAAATAAGGAATGTAAACCAGGTCCATTTTTCAGTTCAGACATGAGAAGCCTTCTCGCACGAAGGGCTGCAACCTACACCGGAAGAAAGTTTAACTTTTATACACTGTCGGTATAACAGAATTCACCTAAATGATAGCTACAATTAAACGAAGCGAGAAACAGATGTCCAGCTTAAGTTCAGATTGTGTGTTCAGCTCCCTCAAATTAAAACAAGATGAAAACAATCCATCAAATTGATTTACTTACCTTAGGTTCTTCAAGCCCCACACATCACCGTTTAAAAAAAATTGAAGCATTGTTTAGCTATTTCAGCAAGAATGATGAAAGTAAATTCATCCCTTATATATATACCTTCTAGCATGGACAGCTTTGTAGACCTTCGAACTTAACTTAATAGGAGTTACTGTGTAGAACTACTTAGAGTATGTGGCATTAAAATGTTGATCAGAAAATAGGCAATATGTCCATCTTTAAGCGTCTGATATCACTGTAAAGATTGCCGCACTGCATAGATGGTTAAGTTCGTATTTTCTTCACTCTATTGTATTTTTACTGAACAAATCGAACAACATATATATATATATATATATATATATATATATATATATATATATATATATATATATA
>MCJB01036738.1:6461-59410 GCA_002018475.1 Nicotiana obtusifolia
ATTTAATTAGAACCTAAAACTAAGGCACGAAGAACAGGATTGGGATTGTAGAAACAAACCCTTTCCAAGCTCTGATACCAACTGATGCAATATAAAAAGCAGAAATAAGAAAACAAAAGATAGAAGCAAGACGCTCAATGAACTATCAAGACAACAAGTAGGAACTAGTCTACTTACCTTCTTGATGAAGTCACGGAGTACCTATACTATACGAACAACCCTCAAGACAACGATGATCTTGCAAACTGTTCGATCAAATAAAGGAACAAGTTCAATTGAATCACACCGAAATTGGACAAGTTAATTCACACGATTTTGGGAGCAATGTGCTGCCGATTTTTGATTGATAATAATGTCAAAATGTATCAAAATAATGAAGTGTTTAGGCTTATATAGAATGAGCCTTTACTTAAATCAACTAGGAAAAGAATAACTAGTTAACCTAAATCAACTAGGAAACAACTAATTAACAAAAAGGCCACAATCTGGCTAATTTAAAGAATAGTCACGCAGGACCAAACAAGTAAGAATTAATGTCTTCAATAACTACACAATAATACAACATAAACACAAATATACATCTTCATCCCAAGATTCGTCCACAGCAAGATTTATGGACGCTTCGATTTTCTCCAAGGCTAACCAACGCCTTTTCTTGTCTTGTTCATAGATGGCATTGATAACACTTGATCAAATTTATTTGCATCACAGTTTCTCTATCTGTTTAAGGACAGCTTTTGGAGGTGTGACTGCTGACAGCAAGTGAATAGGGAGTGATTGTAGGATATGCTTGATTAAGGTCATTTTACCCCCATAAGATAATAATCTGTCATGCCAACCTCTTATCCTACTTACCACATTACAAATGATATCATTGAAGAGCATAATCCTTTTCCTGCCAGTATATAGGGGGCAGCCTAAGTATGTTAGAGGGGATTCTTTTTTAGTAAAGCCTGTGACCTGTTTGATTCTCCTGGTTGTATATTGGAAAACAGAGGGCGCAGTCATCAAATGGCTTTTGCTTTTGTTGATCTGCTGCCCAGATGTCTGCTCATAATCTTGAAGGACCTTCATGATCTTCTTTAGAGAAGTTCTGGAGCCTAAGGTGAAGATGATCACATCATCTGCAAAACTCAGGTGTGTGATTTGAGGTCCTCTCTTTTCCATATAGAAGCCATTGAAGAGCTGATCATGTGTGAGGTTGTTGAGCATCCTAGACAGTAATTGAGTTCACAGAATGAAGAGTGAAGGGGCCAGAGGGTCCCCTTGTTTTAGACCTCTAGTGGAATGAAAGAAGCCAAATCTTGTGCCATTGACTATGACAGAGTACCAGTTGTTGGACATTGTTCTCCACACCATGTCAATGATTCTTTCACTAAAAACCCATTCTTCTCATCATTATACATGTGAAGGACCAAGATACTCTGTCATAAGCCTTTGCCATATCCAATTTGATCACTACATTAGCACCTATGTTTGGCTTCTTGATTCCCTGGACAATCTCCTGTACAAGCACAATATTCTCAGAAATACTTCTGCCTTTGATGAAGCCAGTCTGATTTGGGGAGATGATCCTGGGGAGAATAGGTGCAATTGTTTTTGAAATAATCTTGGATGTAATCTTATTGATGAAATTGCTCAGACTTATAGGTCTAAATAATGACAAAGTGTTAGGGAATTCCACTTTAGGTATCAGCACCAAGCATGCTTGTGTCATGTACCTAGGCATTGATTGACCACAAAAAAATGCCTTCACCACATTGAATAGATCAAACTGGATGATATCCCAACAATGGTGAAAGAATTTTCCATTGAGGCCATCTGGACCTGCAACAGTGGATGGATTCTTGAGAAAACAGTGTCTTTGAGCTCCTCCGTTGTAGGATCTTTGTTGAAATGATGATTATCTTCTTCTGTAACCAGTGTAGGGATGCAAGATAAGAGATCTTCCCTAATGACTCCCCCAGGATCAGTGAATAGGTTGTGGAAATGGTCACAGGCAGCTTCACCTATTGCTTCATCTCCATATATCCAGTCATTGTCTTCATTTTTGATTTGTGGATATACAGCTTTCTTCTTCTGCCTCTGATCAGACTATGGAAGTATTTGGTGTTGGCATCTCCATCCTTAAACCATTGTACTTTGGTTTTTTGCTTCAGGACAGCCTCTTCAATCTTCAGATGTTTGACATATTGAGCAGTGAGTTCATGGGCAATTGTTCTATCTGATTCTTTGTTGGACTGTGCACAGGTCTCTTCTGCTTTTCTGACTTTCTCTTCAAATTCCTTGACTTTCTGGAAATATCGCCATATTCTTGTCTGGACCATTTGGATAGTTCTTTGCAAAGTGCTTTGTCTTTTGATGGAAAATCCACATTGCATTTCCAGTGACTGGTGTATTCCAGACTTGCTGTACCAGTGGAAAGAAGGTTGCATTTTCTGTCCAACTGTTCAGGAATTTAAAATACTTAGTGGCATTATCCGGTCTGACATTGATTTCCATGAGAAGGGGGGAATGATCTGATCCTGTAGATGCCAAATTTGTAATGGTAGTGGCAGGGTGTGCAGCAAGCTAGATATCATTGGCCAGTCCCCTATCTAGTCTTTTCCAGACAATTGAACAGGGGCCTCTGCCATCAGACCATGTGTATCTAGGTCCATAGTATCCAAGATCGGTGATTCCGCAGTCCTCAATCATGCTCAGAAACTCAAGGCTTTTGTTTAGTTGGTATGGAATACCCCCTATCTTTTCTTCAATTGATGCAATCACATTGAAGTCCCCAATGGCACACCATGGTACACTAGAGTTTTGTGCTTTATTCCTTATCTTTTCCCACAGAGGTCTCCTCAAAGGAGGTTTGGATTTAGCATATATGACTGTGAGGTGGAAGATTTCAGCAGCTTCAACATGATTTAACTCAATTGTGACTTGCTAGAGAGAACGATCCATTTGAGTCTTCTTCTTCTCCAAATATTTCAGAAAAAGAAACGAAAAACAAAAACAGAGGAGCATATACTTCTACTTCTTTCAGCTTCGTCTTTGGTAGAGAAAGGTCTTCAAGAATAGATTTCGACAAAGAAGGTACTGGGGTCTCGATTCTAGTTGCCGGTTCGAGTTCCGGTCGTGGTTCGCCGTCTTATTGCTGATATCGATTTCAAAACAACAGTAGGAACTCTATACCAGGTTCATTTCTTAATTCTCATTTACTCTATTTGTACGATTGAAGCATGATAAAGTTATGAATACTTGTTCTAGATTGTTAACTCCATGAGTTGATACACTCAAATTATACCTTAGCAAATAAAGTAGAGCAGTTGATGCCGCAATGCAATACTCTAACAAAGAAGTTAAAACAGAAACATAAGATTGGTATGCATTTGGTGTTGAATTTGCGACCGCATAACTGATATGCGGTTCGCATTTTGAACCTAATCACCAGAAACACTGGATTAGTCTGCGTTTTGGGGTTGACTCTACAACTGCATAACTGATATGCGGTTCACATTTTTGCGATTTGGGTGAACTCTACGACCGCATAACTGATATGCGGTTCGCATTTTTTACCTGATTGTCGCATTTCTGACATTAAATCTTATCCGGGAATTCTGTTTTGATTTGCGATCTCTGAGTGAAATTTGCGGCTCGCAGACACACTTTGCGATCGCATACTGGATAGCATTTTGACATCGAACCTTGATTTGCGATTCTTGCACACAATATGCGTCCCGCATATGGGATCTGCGATAGCAAATCCCTATTTGCGATGACGTTTTGTTCTTTTCTTGTCTTTTGTGGCTCTTTAGATCATGTTTGGTTAAACGCATGAAATAAAAGTTAAAAGAACAAGGTCGTGAATTGAACTTTTATCTTTCTTTTGATCTCATTTTTCTTAATCTTATTACATTACTCGCTAGTAGCATGTTTAGGCCGACCACGCTTGGGTAGGCAATACTAGGATGCTTTATTAGTCTTTTTGAGGTGAGAGGTCATTCCTTAGTTAAATTTAACCGGGGACTGCCCTGAAGGACTTCTGTATTTGACATTCCGGGGAATGCCTCGAGGTATTTGTATATGAGGATCAAAAGTGAAACTTGTCGTACTTTGAATTTGTTTTCCTTCTTTATTAGGTGGGAATGTCCTCAAGACTCTTGTGTGTTTTTTTGTCTCAATTCAAATCAAGTACGCAACCGTGACTTTCACGGGATTCGGGGAATGCCTAATACCTTCTCCCCGAATCAAATGAACTCCCTTACCCAACTCTCTGGTATGAACTTGACTTTAAGTCCAAGTTTTAAAACGGTGGCCTGGCACACTAGAATTATTTGTCAGGTGGCGACTCTAAATTTTCATGATTAATCCATCTCTTTGTCACTTCCCAAATTGGAAACCCCCTTTACGAGCTCTATTAAGCCTTTTATCCACCAAAAGGGTTTAGTAAAGTCTCGACCCCAAAAAAGGAGGAGTGACAAGGGTCATTGATAATGTGAAAAGACGCCAAAGATGAAGGGGTAAATGATCTATAGGTAGATCGTCGTTGCACTATCCCCTAAAGGGGGGAAGATGGTGTGATGTGGTATTAAGTCGTAATTAAGTGGTTCAAGTAACTATGAAATGGTAATGGAATAATATTGTTAAAAATCAAAAGGAATGAGGTTGCCTTTATTAAGATCCTACAAACATGTCACGACTCTATAACACTAAGAGGAAGTAAGAGTTTCCAGCCGGGATGTTATTGATAAATAAGTGTGAATGAACACTTGATAAATCAGGAGCCAGCACGAGAGGTAAGTTAAGAGAAAGAACATATCCCAAGAGAGATTACACGGAATATAGATATGAGAATGGACCAACGAGTAGTTAGTAGTCGATTCAGGAAGAGTCTAGTTATGGCTAGACAATAGGATACATATAAATCAACAGATCATGCAAGATAAACGTAATGAACCCAATATAGGGAATTTAGTCTCGCCGATATGACATCGTGATACTTGAGAAATATTCAGATAGGAGTTGGGATAGTTAAAGGTATCGTAAATGTGTTACAGTAATAAAAGAGATTGCCACTGGGAAGACAGCCAAAAATTTAAGTTCAGAAGAAACGCTACGAGCACAAGGGCATAAAGGTAAGTAACTATGGATAATTATAGGTGAGCAAAACATCAAAAATTCCGTCAGGTATATGATGTAATAAGCTCGCAACTTTACAAGAGTCAGAGGGCCTCCCTAAGTACTACAACGAAAGACTAGCTGAGGAAATAAAGAAAAATACTTCAACCTAAGCATAGAAACTTGAAGAAGAAATGGTCTTGTAACAACAGCGTCACAACAATATTGTATACACACCATAAGAAAGTGGCACCTATCGTGGCTGATGAACGGGAAAAAAAAATCAAATGTGATATTTAAGATCATATGAGCTATAAAAATTCCAGTACTCGTGGGCAATAGATAACCCAAGTATTCATGCAACAAGTGGCAGAACGACCATGAAAAGTAATTGCTTTCATTAAAGACAACTGAGAAGGCACGGAAGGAAATCTATGGTGCTAACAAGTTAAAGGAAGGTCGCGAGTAGTATAAATAGATATGTGTAGGTTGCAAGATAATGTATCGTAGAGCGACAAGGTTTTAGGTAGATAGGAGTAAGGATAAGAAAAGGTGTGTGAGAAGGTGACGAGAATAGGTAACTCCTCGGGATTTAAACCATCAAAACAAGAGAATTGATGGTTTCCGTAAGTTATAGAAAGCTCGGTACAGCCGGAATGAACTCAGAGGAGTCTAATACTAGGAGCGATTAGAAGCGATGAAATGCTGCCCTGGTAGTAAAATAAGCGTGTAATGGTAGTAAAATTGCATCGGGATTAAAATACCCCCATATGATGAATCACATTAGGATGCTGTGAATACATTTATTGAAGTATAGTATTGTCCCTAGGTGGATCAGGTAAATCACTTCAAATGTTCTCCGATGCAACGTGAGCCCTAGTGATAATGTATTACGTAAGAGGTTTAAAGTTATCAGTGGTAGATTATGGATCAACATTAAGGTGATGAACAATGGATAGATAAAAGTTACAACGTATGGGATGAGATTAGGCCGACATTATTAAGATGAATAGTAATGAGGAAGCATAAAAGGACTTAGATTTATACATATAGGATACGCAGCGAGATAGTAACCTGGAGTTGGGCAGCAGACCTCGGTAATAATAAACTGAAGCAAGAGTTATGGTATAGCATGACCCGCCTAGATGTAGTAATGCCGTAAGCATAGATAACCAAGGCTATGAAACAAGATATGGCAATAGTCGTAAGTTCGACAAAGTGCCAAGTAAAGAACTTTAGTACACCTATAGATGCCCAGAGGGACAGCTTGCCATAGTTCTGTATATGTTCGAAAAGTAAGGCCAATAGATTGGCTGAAAGCTAGAGGAAAAAGAAAATAAGAGTCGCATAGGAACAAGGACAAAGTCGTACAGGCTGCTTGACTAAAGGTAGCAACAGTTACATAATTGGAAGAATTTCGACTACAAGTCATGGTGTGAGAAAGAGGCTTACAGGGGGGAATACCCTGGCCTTTGGATTTATTCACGGAACAGTTGCCTAAATGGCGTGGACATTATTAAAGTATTCTAAGAGCTATAGGTAATTATACTGATAAGCGCATTTGTCAACATTGGAGGACGAATGTTCCAAATGGGGAATGATATTACACGTCATGTTTTCGCACGTAAGAGTACGTCGTAAGTTAATTGAAGAAAGCTCAGAAATGGGATAATCTTTAAACATACATAAAGTAATTTAATCATGTTACCTTAGAGGTTCCAAATATTTATGATCATGAACAACAAGTACCAAGAGGGTTGGAAGGTTTAGAAGCTAAACTAATTG
Source organism: Nicotiana obtusifolia (assembly GCA_002018475.1). Lineage (NCBI taxonomy): Eukaryota > Viridiplantae > Streptophyta > Magnoliopsida > Solanales > Solanaceae > Nicotiana > Nicotiana obtusifolia. The sequence continues at coordinate 13,353 of MCJB01036738.1, forward strand.
AAGAAAATAAGTCTCGTCGAAAGTCGACAAGTTGGGAATGTTATAAGATATACTTTAGGGGTGAGACTATAGTGCTAAACATGATAAGGAGTAATGTTATGAGCTATTTTAGTCTTCTGATATTCGTTTGTTATGTTTTTAAGTAAAGCAAGTAGTGAAACAAAAGTTTGCAAAGGTCATCACAAGTTACATTCATAATATGCTGAAAATTAGGTCAAATATAGCTGAGCTTTTCTCCCAGTATACTTGGACCTAAGGGATGATCTAAAATCCAAATTGAAGCTCTACGAGTCTATTTTCCAACGCATTAAACCGTTCGTTGATACAACATCGGAGTAGAGAGATATTTGCATTTTTGCGAGATTGCCCAAGCAGCTCCCATGGACCCACTTAGGCGGTGGGTTATTCTCCAACCTTTAAAGATGAAGTCAAGGCTCATTTGGGGTCATTTTTTGACCCAACCTGACCCTGTACTCTCCCAAAATACTCTCGAAGAAGTCTCCATGATAATAGAGTGAAAACCAAAGAGAAAAACATGTATGCAACGCTCGAGATCTCGTGCTGCTTGCTAAATCATAGTTCTTCATCTTGTGGCTGTTTTGGAGGATTCTTCAAGTGAAGTAACCTCAGATTTCGTATTTTTCTTGTTGGTTAAGATAATAATCAGTCCCTCCTTCATATATATTAGATTTTTAAGGCGAACTACAAGTGTTTATACTCCAACTTGAACACCAAAAGTTGATTCAAGAAGAGAATACAACACCTATAGTGTTGTGGTGTCATAGTTGATAGTTGTGAGCAGTGCTTGGTTGAAATTTCGTGTTTTTTCTACGGGTTAATGCGAGTATAACATCCTACTACATGTTCTTGAAGCTGTTTGTGTGTTGGTTGCATTATTTGTGCAAAATACTACAAGAGGAGACTTTAAATAGTTTGAGATGTTATTTGTTTTAATGCACTGTTTTGGAAAGGTTGTTTCCATGAACTATAAATGGTTGGAAACCCTTGAAAATTGATCTCTTATGTATTTTTATTATAAAATATTGTCTACATTTCGAACTTGTTGTTAGTACTATGAGTATGAAGAGAAAGGACAACATAACAAAGGAAAATTGTACTTATTGTTGTTTTCAGATTATTGGGCTGTTTGAGGGTGCATTAGGAGATAAATAGGAGGTTAGAAGACCTCCCATTGTACTAAATATCATGCTGGATATTTTGTTAAGTTAATGAATGAATGACTTTGGGATTAAAGGGTTCAAAAGGAATTCAATCCGAACATGCCATTTGTCGTGATAAATAGTAGTTTCATTAGTGATATTTATGCACTCGTTGTTGTGTTGCTTGATTTTTATTGTGGTGATGAGAGTATATAGGTGAAGGTTCTATGGGTTCGTGTTGATTGATTGACTTGGTAAATTATGGTTACAGGGGAGATGCTGCCCAATTTACATAAACGGGCTACTAGTTTAAGTTGCGGACTTAGCCTTTACTCAGCACTGATTTTGAATCTCCTTATGCTATGGTGGATTGAGTTGAGTTGTTTGAAGAATTGCTTGGAAAGTATTAAGGACTCAACGGAGTTAAGGTATGTTAATACTATCTTTTCTTTCCTTTTGGCATGATCCATATGATATAACGAAACGAGAAAACACACAACTTTCACAAGTGACTCTATTCTTAGAAGTACTAGGGTTGCCTATGTTCTTGATTCCCCATATGTCCTATTATTATACCGTCTGTTCATGGGTCTCAATAAATATGTAAGTTGATAAAGTTTATCCGAAGGCATAATGATCTTATGACATTCCGAGATATCTTATTGACTTACTTCATTATGCATTGCATTCATTTATACACTTACATGACCCATGACAGATGGTGTTATATACACGTATATTATATGTACATGGGTTATGGGGAAAGGTTACGGCATTATATATGCTCCACCACCTGATCAGCTAGTATACATTGATGATTTCGTTCATAGAGGCCAAGATGATTTCATGGGATGCCCCTTGATGATGTTATATATGCATATACCTATTGCATGATATGAAATTTATACGCATATGCATGACATTATAAATATTTCATGATAGAGCTATTCAGACTTACAGGTTGAGTTCATTACTCAATGTTTCTTTCATGTCTCTTATAAACTGCTTTTCATGCCTTACATACTCGGTACTTTATTTTTATTGACATCCTTTTGCTTGGGATGCTGCGTTTCACGCCGGGAGGTCCCGATAGACAGGTTGACAGTCCTCCTAGTAGGCTATCAGCTCAGCGGAAGGTGTTGGTGCACTCCACTTGCTCCTGAGTTGCCTATTTGGTCAGTATGTTTTGGACATATATAGATTGGTAAGGTAGGGCCCTGTCCCGGCCTTAATGATGTTCATGTACTCTTAGAGGCTTGTAGAATTATATCATATATATGGATGATTGTATGGCCTTGTTGGCCTTTGTTTTGAGTGTACAAATGATCAGCTCGGTCGTATACGCCTGTATGTCACATGTATGAGTTTGTATACTATGTTGGGTCGTCCTATGTCTAGTATTCCCTTATGTTTTATTATATAGTTATCTCATGAAGGCCCTTATGGACCTCTTACCTTTGATGGTGTGATAATAAAGATATATTACATTGGCACCGGGTTGAGTAAGGCACCGGGTGCCCGTTGCGACCCTGCGGTTTGTATCGTGATAGACTATATGTAATTCGACATACATATCTAAAAAAAAGGGCTAAACTAGCATGTGAGTGATACTTATAACATTATACTAGTATGGAGAAGATGCTCAAGCAACCATGCAATATGTAAAACTAATAAGACATGCAAATCATGTAAAGCCTACAAGCATATTGATAATTGGCTATAAATATATGTTTTTAGTGTATTACTTACCTTACATTTCGGTATTTTAATTATTAAATGTGCGATGTTTGAGCTTAATTGAGCTCAAACATCGCACATTTAATAATTAAAAGGAGAAAATCGGATCAAGGCAAGGGTACGTTGCCCCATGACTCGGCCCGCCTGGCTTAAGGCGCGCTCAGCCTCTCTCCACATCTCGCCCCTTCTGGTCTATGGAGCGTTATAGACCAGGCCCCACGAGCTTTGAAGCTTGGGCCTCTGGTACGCGAATAACTTGTTTCCTACTCAGTTGTGGACTTGAAGACTCCGACCCTAGCTTTTAAATAACCCCTAAATGTGATTATTGAGGGGGTTGGTCAATTTTGAAGGTGGAAAAGGCACAGAAACACAAATGGAGCATCGATTCTTCCATCTTTCATCTAGTATTCATCGCTTCTACGTTTAAAAATTATATTTTGATTGTTTGTACGAACATGAGTGGCTAAGAGCCTCATTATTCTGGGGTTATGGGTTGTATTTGACTACTGTTGTTTGATGGTTGATTATTTTGCTTGAGTTAACATATTAATTTGTTTATTCAATATTGCACTTAGTTATTCTATTGCGTAGCTAATAATAGAATACTATCTACGAATTAATGGTTGAACTCGAAAGTGGGAAATATAGATTGCATATAAGATTGAGTAGAGTAAGTTCTTGAATTCGGGCATCGTAGAATAGATTCGCGTTTATGATAGGAATATTCTAGTTGCCTTACTTGGTTAATTTCGCAGGAAATATACATGTATTCATGTTAATTCTAATTTTATAGACATATAGTATTAAATTTCCTTGAATAGGTGGGCAAAGTAATGAAAGAATTTCGCGAACATAATAAACCATGTTAATCAATAAATTAGATACATCAAGTGTTTAAATCACCCGAAAGAACATAACAGGAGAGATATTAATCCTATAACCCCGGAATACTCCCATCTCATTGAATTCTTTTGAAGTGTTTGCTAGTTTGAGTTGTACCTTTGAATTTCTTGCTTGTTTAGTATTTTTAAAATAATTTTAGTAGTAAAAACCACAACCATCTTCTTCACAACCACTTGACCAATAAACTTAAAAGTAGTTTAGATTGGACGAGAGTTAATCGTAAATTCTCGTGGGACGATACGTTTTTATCACTTTATTACTTGTCGGCTGTGTATAGTTGCTTGTGTGTTTGGACCCAACAAGTTTTTGGCACCGTTGTCGGGGATTTAGAAATTGGCTTTTTGTCTAAAATAAGCTTTTATTTGTTTTTAATCGAGTTCTAATTTGTTTTACTGTTTCTGACTCCATAGGTGTTCACCTTGCTTTCTAAGAAGATGTAACAGTCTGAACAATGTTTCTCCTCCTGATCCTAAACCCAAAAGGCCTTTTCACAAGTTAAGGAGGGAGGCGGAAGGAAGAGCAATAAATGCAAAGTTGGGCATCTTAGTCCAACCACCGCTAATCGAGATGGAAGAAAATGATGAGGGACCGGTAATTGAGGCCGGAGGCCTAGACTCGCAAACATAACTTAGGCTATCGTGAAGCTTGACATAACTGGTCACTTCGAGCAAAAACAGTAAATGGTGCTACTAATTCAATCCAAGGGGCAATTTATGGGTTTGTCAAGTAAAGATCCACAATGGCACATAAAAAACCTTTTTGGGGATTACGGATACATATAACTATCCGAACGTCTCTAAGGATTATATCAGACTGGCCTTGTTTCCCTTTTCTCTGTTGGGGGAAGCAAAGGAATGGTTGAACAAAGAGCCAGCAAACTCAATCCGCACATGGGATGATCTAGCACGAAAATTCCTCATCAAATTCTTTCCTACAAAGAAAACAAAGTCCCTGAGAAGCCAAATTTTGGGGTTTCAACAAAAAGTTGGCGAAACTCGACGTCAAGCCTAGGAGAGATATAAAAATCTACTAAGAGATTGTCCGCTCCAAATCAAAATAATGAAGTGTTTGGTCATGCTTTTATGGACAGGTTGGATGAGACCTCCAAATTGAGTCTAGACTCAGCTTGTAGAGGTAGTTGCATACAAAAGCCAAACAGTGAGATTCATATTCTACTGAACAACTTCACTGCAAATGATCATAACTGGAAAAGTGAGGGTGAACCACGAAGAACACTTACACAGAAGGTAGTATGTGTTATTAAGCTTGATGATTTCTCAGCCATGAGAGGAGATATAGAAAAGTTAGGCAACCATGTGAATAAGATGACGATGCAACAAGCACATCAGATTTAGTAGGTGCAATATATATATACATGTGAGATATGTGGAGAAGGCCACACGAGTAACCATTGTCCATTGAATCCTGAATCTATTTATTATGTGGGGTAGCACGGTAGGGGCCCGATGAACCAAAATACTTAGTATGGGAACACTTACAATCCAAACTGGGAAAGCCATCCCAAATTCCCTTGGTGGGTAATCAGAACCGTAACAGACCTCAAGGAAATTTTAATGTACCAAAGGCACCACCACAACAGACAGAGGATACTACGAATGAGTTTTTAAAGAAGCTCTTGCTTGATAATCAACAACTCCGTCTTAAAAATCAGTAACTTCGGATAGAGTTAAGGAATTTGGAAAGGCAAGTTGGGCAAGTCGCCTCCACTCAGTATGTTAGACCTAGTAGAGCACTCCCAAGTGATACTGAGAAGAACCCCGTTGAACAAGTTCAAGCAATTAATCTAAGAAGTGGGAGAGCATTGGGGGAGGTTCCACCAAAAAAGCACATGCCTAAAGAAGTGTTTGAAATATTGGTACCTCAACTGGAGGTAGAATCTAAAAGGAAATATGATGAACACAAGCAAGAAATAGAGCTAAAAAGAAAGATGATGAAATCATCTTTTTATGACTGTGTAACGACCCGGCCGGTCGTTATGAGTATTTTAGCCCCGATCCCCTACTTATTGCCTCCTCTATGTTATATTATTGTTATGTAACTTGACGGGTTGTTTGGTTTTGGTTTTGGGTTAGTTTCAGAGTGAAATAGGATACGTAGTTCCTAAGTTGGAGTCTTAAGTTGATAGAGTTGACCGTAGTTTGACATTTGTATAGACTACTCCGGAGTGCAGTTTTGACGGTTTCAATAGCTCTGTATGGTTATTTTTGACTTTGGAGTGTGTCCGGATGTTGATTCAGAGGTCATTAGGTCGTTACGGTGTGAATTGGCGAAGTTAGAAAGTTGAAGGTATGGAAGGATGGAAAGCTTGACCGGGAGTTGAATTTATTGACATCGGGTTCGGATTCCGATTCTGGAAGTTGGAATAGGTCTGTCATGTCATTTATGACTTGTGCGCAAAATTTGAAGTCAATCGGAGTTTTTTTGGTATGAATCGACATTAGTTTTGGAAATCGGAAGGTCATAGTTTCATAGGTTTGAGTTTGGGTTGAAATACATAGAATCGATGTTGTTCAATGTGATTTTTGGCCTCGAGTAGGTCCGCTATGTGTTTTGGAACTTGTGGGTATGTTCAGATGGGGTCCCGGGGCCCCCAGTTGTGATTCGTATTGAATCCGGATCACAATTGGACTTGATCATGCTGCTGAAGCACCAGCCTTCTGGTGTCATCGCACCTGCGGAGGAATTGGCCGCAGGTACGAACTTGCGGGTGCGAGAGATAAAGCACAGAAGAGAAGTAGGCAGCCCGAGTCTGGGCTTGCAGGTGTGATCATCTGCGTGTCGGTGCGCCTCCGCACGTACTTGCCTTCGCAGAAGAGGAATTTGGAGGAGGCTTTGGGTAGGAGTGCAGGTGTAGTCTCTTTCTTCGAGGAAGCGGGCTCGCAGGTGTGAGCCATTGTCCGCAATAGCGGAACCTCAGAATTTAAGTGGGAACCACACCTGCGATGGATTTTCGCAGGTGCAGCGTCACAGGTGCAACCCCAGGCTCACAGTCGCGGGGATCGCTAGGCAAAAGAGGGGTCTTCGAGGGTTTGAGTTTCATAATCCATTTTTGGACCTAGAGAGCTCGATTTGTGGCGATCTTTCGGGATATTTGCAAGGAAATCATTGGAGTAAGAAATCTTAACTTGGTTTTGTTTAAATTACACGAATCTATTGTTAATTTTATCATTTAATTAGTGATTTGAGTTGGTAATTTGGGAAAACTTTGTGAAAAACATCCTTTACTGAATTTTGTGGTTTTGAAAGGCGATTTAAAGACGGATTTGAGTAATTCTTGTATGGTTAGACTCATTATCGAATGGGTGTTCGAATTTTGTAATTTTGGTCTGGTATTCGACATGCGAGCTCGGGTTGACTTTTTGAGTTGACTTTTTATCTCTTTGCAAAGATCATAATGTTTTTATTCAAAATAGTTTCCTATAGTTTATATTTGTAGTATGAAGATGTTTTAGCTAGATTTGAGCTATTCGGAGTTGGATAATCAAGGGAAAAGCTTACTAGTGGATTGAATTAGCGTGTTTTGAGGTAAGTGTCTTGCCTAACTTTGTGTGGGGAATTAACCCGTAGGATTAGTGTTGTTTTGTGATAATTGTGATGTGTGGAAGCCATGTACGCAAGGTGACGAGTGTGTACATGGGCTAAATGTGAAAATTTACCGGTTTTAGCTTTGTAAATTCCTTTCATGCCTTAATTGAGTTATCTTAACATTTTCATTCATCATCATTAGTCCATTTTCACATGCTCTACTTGTATTATCTCTTCCTTGCTATTGCTCATGTTTAGTTGAAGTTCTTGTTTCCTTTGTTCCATATTCATTATTTAACCGTTAAACTCTCTTCTTGAAGTTGCTATTCTTGGAATATCTTATTGTTAAATTAGTATTGAGCTATAAAGGCCGTGATTCACATTGAGGCAAAGTATTAAGTTGTGAAATACTAATCTTGTTGAGTTATTCACTACCGGTTATTATTGTTGAGACTCTTCTTTACATTGTGGTTGATCCATGGGTTACTTATTGTGAAAACACCACTGTTGTTGGTTTCTTTGGCAAATTGTGATATTGGGCACTTGAGGTGCGATTTGTGATACATTATGATACCGATACGCATGCGGTTGGTATAAGGTTTTGGGGTTGAAACGCATGTAATGAGATAAGGTGGGCTTGATACGCGTGACTAGTAGGGGAACTACTAGAAGCCACGCGGAGTGATATAGTGGGAAAAAACGCAAGAAGACATTTCGCGAAAATGATTTTCAAAACTAAATACAAGGCTCCCGCATTGATATAGGAAAGATTGTGGATTGTTTTTGTGAGTTGAGACTAAGAGGCGGTACCTCGATTGTGACTGTTGTTGTTACTTCTCTATTACTTCACTCGTGTTTGATTGTTTTGTTTCCTTGACTTAACATTTTCTATTTTCTTCCATGATGTGTTATTTGCCTTGATTCTATGTAGTTAATTTGGCATATTCCTTTACTTGTTTCATTTTCGTTGTTATTATTATTACATCGTTAAATTATTTACCATGTTTCTTATTTATTTCAGTAAGGCTTTGACCTGACCTCGTCATTACTCTACCGAAGTTAGGCTTGGCACTTTCTTGGTATCATTATGAGGTACTCATGCTTCACTTTTGCACTTCTTTTGTGCAGATCCAAGTACCTCCTACCAGTTCAGGCATCAGTGAGTTGAGTTCGTACTTGGAGATTTCAAGGTACACCTGTCGGTGTCCGCAGGCCTTGGAGTCACCCTCTATCTATTTCTGTGTCTTCCTTCTTTTATTAGATACAGTTGAATAGAGATGATTACGACACCGTTATAGAGGTTGTGACTCGATATTACCAGGTTTGGGGAAATGTATATGCTGAGTTATGGAGTTTTCTTTATTAAATTTGTTGAGTATTGATAGTTTATTTGCTACTTCAGTTATTTTTCTCATGTTTGTTAGGCTTACCTAGTCTTAAAGACTAGGTGCGGTAGGTCTAGCTGCACCACATGCCCGTCCCCAACCTCTGCCCCAGCCCCGGCCTCTCGCGGCTCTAGCATGGGGCGCGGGTGTCTGATCATTTGATCTAGTTGTGCGTGTCCTCACCATATGTGAGAGAACATAAAGAAAAAAATTTAGAATTTCAAAGTCAACAAATTCACACAATAAGTAATCAAACAAGTAAAGCTTTTCCTAACAGTTCCATAGCCTCCCGAAGATAAGTACAAACATCTCCGTTGCGATCCACGACACTCTACCAAACTTGCTTGTGATTCATAACACCTATGAACCTAGAGCTCTGATACCAACTTGTCACGACCCAAAATTTCTCTCCGTAGGATGTCGTGATGGCGACCTGCTACAAAGGAGCCACTAGTAGCTCCAGGTGGAGGGCACGCAAGACGCCTGTTACTATCACTACAATTCAGGAGACTCTTGCCCTCTTTTTGAGCATGTTTGGCTCATTAGCTCAGGCGGGGTTGATTCCACTTGCTCCTGCCACATCTCAATTTGGGGGAGAAGCACAGACTCCTGCCTGCCACCTCCTACAACAGCGAGTCCAGGTTGACTAGGTCTTAATGGTCATTCCAGTGCAACCGGTTATCCAGTTCAGCCCAAGCTTAGGGCAGTAGCTTCTGAGGGGGAGCAACGCAGGCTCGAGAGGTACAAGAAGTACCACACTCCTACTTTCAGGGATTTGGCTTCAGATAATGCACATGGTTTTCTTGAGGACTACCATCGTATCATCTGTACTATGGGTATTGTTGAATCGAGTAGGGTTGTTTTCACTACATTCTAGCTTAAGTTAGTGGCTTATCAGTTGTGGTGAGCGTATGAGTTGGGTAGCCCGGCTGAGGCAGCTTCACTCACCTAGGCTCAGTTCTCAAAGATGTTCACGACGGAGTTTATTCCCTAGAGTCTTAGGGATGTATGGCGCGCAGTGTTTGAGAAGTTTCGCCAGGGTGCATGACCCTATCGGAGTATGCAGTCCAGTTCAGCGAGTTGTCCAGACATGTACCTGCATTAGTGTCCATTGTCAAAGAGCGAGTTTTTCAATTTATCGAGGGGCTCAACCCTAGTATTAGATTCGATATGGCTCGAAAGTTGGAGACTAAAATCCCACAACAGCTGGCCGTGGAGATCGCTCAGAGATTAGAGGATATGTGGGCCCGGGAAAGAGAGAAGAGGGAGGCCAAGAGGCCTCGAGATTCTGGCACATATAGTGGTACTTGTGCCCCAGTTATAGCCCATTATGGTATAGGCTATGTGAACTGTCCTGTTCATTCATCACTTCCAACTTCCAGCTGTATTCTAGCCATTTCCAGGTCTCATGTTGTACATTATGCACCGCCACCGTCTAGTGCACCTTATGCACGGGGTGTTTTCAGCAGTCGATCCAGCCGACCAGGCCCGAGCCAGTTCCAATAGCCACGTCCTCCGAGAGCTTGTTTGGAGGGACTATCCCATATTCAAGAGGGTGCACCTCCACAGACTACTCAGGCCCCAAGTATTCCATAGGGTCCTAAGGCTTCTCAAGTCGTTTTACCGCACCAGTTGCCACTCCACCTGCACAACCAGCCAGAGGTGGTGGTCGGGCAACTTAGTTATCACAGGTATGTTGTGCAAGTTTGTCATAGAGATGTATCAGTATTATTTGACCCAGGCTCCACTTATTCGTATGTATCATCTTATTTTGCTCCATACTTAGGTGTATCCCGTGATTCCTTGAGTTCTCCTTTCTATGTGTCCACGCCAGTGCGGGATTCCATTATTGTTGACCGTGTGTATCAGTCGTGTTTAGTTGTTCTAGGTGGTTTTGAGACTAGAACTAACCTATTGTTGCTTAGTATGGTGGATTTTGATATTATTTTTGGCATGGACTGGTTGTCACCCTATCATGCTATTCTTGATTGTCACGCCAAGATGGTGACATTGGCTATGGAAGGTTTTCCACGGTTAGAGTGGAGGGGTAATTTGGATTATGTTCCTAGCAAGGTGGTGTCTTTCCATAAGGCACAGCGGATGGTTAGGAAGGGATGTGATACGTATCTAGAATATGTGAGAGATGCCACCATTCTTACTCCTACCGTTGAGTCAGTTCCGGTAGTGAGGGATTATCCAGATGTATTTCTGGCGGATCTTCTGTGCATGCCTCCTGATAGGGTTATCAATTTTGGTATAGATTTATTGCTGGACACTCAACCCAATTCTATTCCACTATATTGTATGGCCCTAGTAGAGTTGAAGAAGTTAAAGGAATAGCTGCAAGAGTTGCTTGATTTGGGTTTCATTCAGCCCAGTGTATCACCTTGGGGTGCTCCAGTCTTGTTTGTAAAGAAGAAGGATGGTTCGATGCGCTTGTGTATTGATTATCGATAGTTGAACAAGAATTACAGTGAAGAACAAGTATCAATTTCCATGCATTGATGACCTATTTGATTAGCTACAGGATGCCAGAGATTTCTCAAAGATTGATTTGCGGTCAGGCTATCATCTGTTGATGATTGGGGAGACGAATATTTTGAAGACTGCCTTCAGGACTCGCTATGGTCATTACGAGTTCCTTGTGATGTCATTTGGGCTGCCCAACGCCCCAACATCATTCATGCACTTAATGAATAATGTATTTCAGCCCTATCTTGACTAATTCATCATTGTGTTTATTGACGACATCTTTGTATACTCATGGAGCCGAAAGGATCATGCGCAGAACCTGAGGACCGTGCTCCAGACCTTGAGAGAAATGAAGTTGTATGCAAAATTTTCAAAATGTGAATTTTGGCTAGATTCGATGGCGTTTTTGGGTCATGTAATGTCGAGTGAGGGGATCAAGGTAGATCCAAAGAAGATTGAAGCAGTTCAGAGTTCGCCCAAACAATCTTCAGCTACTGAGATCCAGAGATTTCTTGGTTTGGCAGGGTATTAAGCCGATTTGTAGAGGTTTCTCCTCTATTGCAATACCTATGACCAGATACAACCTTAAGGGTGCTCTGTTCAAGTGGACCGAGGAGTGTGAGGAGGGCTTTTAATAGCTCAAGACTGCTTTGACTACAGCTCTAGTGTTTGTGTTGCCTACGGGTTCGGGGTCTTACACTGTGTACTATGATGCGTCACGTGTTGGCCTCAACGCGATGTTGATGCAAGACGGTAGGGTGATTGACTACGCGTCTAGACAACTAAAGGTTCATGAGAAAAATATCATGTCCACGACCTCGAGTTAGCAGCTATTATTCATGCCTTGAAGATTTGGCAGCACTATTTGTACGGTATCCCTTGTGAGGTCTATACCGACCAACGGAGTCTACAGCATCTATTCAAACAAAAGGATCTGAACTTGCATCAATGGAGATGGTTAAAGTTGCTTAAGGACTATGATATCACCATCCTATATCATCCGGGAAGGCCAATATTGTGGCCGGTGCCTTGAGTCAAAAGGCGAAGAGCTTGGGCAGTTTAGCATATCTACCTGCAGCGGAGAGGCCATTTTATTTATTTTTTTAAATATCCACTAGGCAGGTTGCCTAGGGTTGACTTTCACAAATAAAACATAAAGTACAATAATGGAGGGTGACATAAACCTTACCTCCCAGAAAAGAATATGCACACTCTTGGTCATCAAAGCATAACGACCAAGTATGCTTGAACAGCTATGATAAGTTAGACCTATGATGATACAATGATTGTCTATCTTATAGTATCGATAGACAATCATATGTACAAAAACAGTATGAAGTGAATCAAGGTCAACTATACAAAAAAGTACGTATGTTCCTAAATCTACTAAGTAAGTGGGTTGAAATAGTATCCTCCATGTGTAATAGAATCTATTTCTAACAAAAGATGAGAATCTTCTAAGTAGTGTGTCAGATAACAAGTAGTAGCAATCTTTAACTTTGCATTGGCATTGATAGCAAAGAAAGCAGAATTGAAGATGGCTAGCAAAAAGGTGCCATGTGGCTGGATAGTAGTACTGGCATTGTTTGGTGCATATGATAGAGAGTTGAATTGCCTTCATCTTTCAATGAGTGCTGTTAGTAGTATGCTGAGAAGTGTTCTGCTGATAAAGTCTAGTGGACGACCATTGCAGGTAAGGTAGGTTTGTGCCCCTAAGTTCTTCCTGTACTGGAGGTTGCTGCTGATATCTGCTGCTGCAATGGTGGTTGCTTCTAAGGTTGTTGCATTCCTTAGATTCCTCATGTGAATTTGTGTGTTGTTTGTGCTGAGTTCCTATTTTTTGTGTTGTTGTAGCTTGTAGCTTGTGTTGTGCTTCTATGACTTGTAGTTGTTGCTGAGGTGATGAGTGTCTGTCTACCTTGCTGCTGTTGATGTTGTTGCTGCTGCTGCTGTTGTTGCTGTTGTTTCTGTTGTGAGGCTGTGTGTTACCTGTCTGGTGCTTGTAGAGGTGCTTCATCATCCAGTGAGTGTTGTGAATAGTAAGAAGATGAGTGTTCTGCTAATGAGGTCTGATGAACAGGCAATGCAGGTAAGGTAAGTTTGTTCCCTAAGGCCTTCCTACAGTGGTGACTGTTGTTGATGTCTGCTGCTGCAATGGTGAATGTTGCTGAGGTGGTGACTGAGATTTTGGCTTGCTATTTCTATGTGGTTGTGTGTAATCATATTGTAGGTGTAATGGTTGATGGGGTAGTCTTGTGTACTACATGTGATGTCTAATGGATGTAGCTCCTTCTGCCTCAATACATATATGAATGGCTTAATTGGTGTGCTTCTGAGGCTGCTGCATTCCCTAGGTTCTTCCTTTGTATTTGTGTGCTGCTTCTGCTGAGTTCTTGCATCTTGTGTTTATGTAGCTTGTAGCTTCTGCTGTGTTTCTGTGACTTGTAATCCCTACTGAGGTGATGAATGGCTGTCCATCTTGCTGGTGTTGCTGGTGTTGCTGTTGCTGCTGTGGGGCTGTGTGTTCGTTGTGTGGTGCTTGTGGAGGTACTGCATTGTGTTGGTCCAGTGATAAATGGTACGGAGGAGGGGCCATGGTGATTGCTGCAATTGCAATAGAATGAGCTCTAGGAGTGTTGATACCATACATTGCAATTGTGGCAATAACCTGGAGTATTGAGTGGTTGGCTTAAAGTGTATGTGGATTTGTTGTAGTTGTGAGTTTGTGGGGATCCTGTATGTAAAGGTAAGGAAGTTGGTCCAGGATAGTATCTGCAGTTGCAATGGAATGAGCACTGATAGTGCTAATACCACACATTGCCCTTGCAATACTATCCTAGTCCAATCCAAATTACTAACATTGTTAGGACTGGTTATATGGTATGTGACTTGCATTGTCTGTCGAGCTGATGATTGTCTATGTTGTGGGCTGCTTCTGTGTGATTGTGTGATATGTGGCTGTATTTGTATGTGATGTTTGAGGTATTTGGTAAATCTTTCTCTCTCTGAATGGCTGCTATTATGGCTCGATATCATGATGGTCTTGCACAGTTGCTGCAATTGTGAAGTTGTAGTGATCATATGGTGAAGGGTAATGAGGAAGATCCAAGAAGATTGTTGCAGGTGAAATAGGATGAGAACTAAAAGTACTAATACCACACATTGCACCTGCATCAATATACTAGACCAAACCTGATTGCCTGCAGTGTTGAGAGGGATGTTGGTTTCAGTGGTAGTAGTGGTGGTTTTGTTTTCTTTCTTGGACTTCTATTTCTGATTTCTGGGGCTACTGGTGCTTTGAGAATGTTTTTCTTGTTGCTGGAGTATCATTGGTGCATCAGTGGACTGGACTAGTCATGCTTACCTGCAATATACTGCAAAAGCACAAAAAGTGTTAGTACAGGGTATGCTCTGTTCCATGAGTGTTCCTAATTGATACTTTCTCTGTTGATGTTTCTGTGTTCTTGGGAGATGGTGATTTGAATTGCAAGTATTGATATCTTGCACATGCTCTTACTATTCATATCCATCAGAATTGGTAGGGAGCAACTGTGGTGGAAAGTTGATCTTTTTGGCTCTCCTATGTCTGAAAGCTGGTGTGGCTTTGAAGTCAAGGTATATCTGTCCTCTTATTTGTGCAGGCAAGTCCAATTGACTATTGCAATGCGTCATTGATCTTAGACCATGACTCAATTTTGAGAGGGCATCAGCTAGACAGTTAGCTTCTCTAAAGGCATGTGAGAATTGCAAATCATTATATTGTTGTTTCAAATTGGTGATCTTTTGTATCAGCATACATAAGGTCCATGGTGAGACAGCTTTGCCAGTTTGCCACTGAATGAACATTTGAGAGTTAGTTTCCAGATGAATTTTAGTGTAGCCATTCTAAATACACCACTTGATACCAATGTAGGCTGCTTCAACTTCTGCTAGGTTATTGGTACCTTCTGCCAAGGGGCATGAGATTGCACGGATGAATTTCCCTTCAGGATTCTAATAATGATTCCAGCCCCAATTTTCCCAGGATTGCTCAGAGCACTGCCATCAGTATTCACTTTAACAATGCCCGTGAGTGGTTTAAGCCAAGTGACCTGCTGTACAGTGGTATGGTGTTTCAACATCTCTATGGCAGGGTATATCTCAGACCAATTAACTAGCCATTTGATATTTCCATAAGATGCTTTGAGCAATAGTAAAAGATCAGAGTTGATGGAGTACAATACTCTTGTTACAGATGATGATTTTACCCCATATTTAGCAGCACATCTGTTTTTCCAAAGCCTCCAACAGATTATAATTGGCATTGTGTCTAAAACCAGCTTTTGTACTTCATTGTCCCTTTTTTGGATCCACCATTTCATTGAAGTCATTCTTAAGGGTAGCATATAGCTTTGGATGCCCACTGGTGCATTGAAATATTTCCAGATGACTCTGGCAAACTGACCAGTGCTAAAAATGGGATCCACTGTCTCAGCCCCTGGTTTAATACAGCAGACAGTCTTGTTAACAGTAGGAGATCCAAATTTAGCTACTCTATCATCTGTAGGCAGCTTATTTCTCAGAGCTCTCCATAAGCAAAAGGACCATTAGAATTGGATGTTCAGGTCTTGGCCGACCAGTTTGTTAGATTGGATGTTTCGGAGCCGAATCGAGTTTTGGCTTGTGTGGTTTCTCGGTCTTCTCTATATGATCGTATCAAAGAGCGTCAGTATGCTTGCCCTTGAGGACATGGTTCAGCACGGCGATGGCAAGGAGGTCACTCTCGGGGATAACAGTGTGTTACGGATGCAGGGCAGGCTATGTCTGCCCAATGTAGATGGGTTGTGTGAGTTGATTCTTCAGGAGGCTCACAGTTCGCGGTACTCCATTCACCCGGGTGCTGCTAAGATGTATCAGGACTTGAGGCAGCACTATTAGTGGAGGAGAATGAAGAAAGACATAGTGGAGTATGTAGCTCGGTGTCTAAATTGTCAGCAGGTGAAGTATGAGCAGCAACGACGAGGTGGATTGCTTCATAGGCTAGGGATTCCATAGTGGAAATGGGAGCGGGTTACTATGGATTTTGTTGGACTTAGAGGAAGTTCGATGCAGTATGGGTGATTCTGGATAGGTTGACCAAGTCAGCTCATTTCATTCCATTGGTGACTACTTATTCTTCAGAGCAGCTGGCTCAGGTCTAGCATTCAGATGGCTCCATATAAGGCCTTGTATGGGAGGCGGTGTCGGTCTCCGAGGGGTTGGTTTGACTCGAGTGAGGCTAGGCTACTAGGTACAGACATGGTGCGATGCTTTGGAAAAGCTAAAATTGATTCAAGATCGGCTCTGCACAGCCCAATCTAGACAGAAGAGTTAAGCGGATCGGAAGGTTCGCGACATTGCACTCATGGTTGGGAAGCGGGTCTTGCTCCGGGTTTCGCCCATGAAGGGTGTTATGAGGTTCGGGAAGAAGGTCAAGTTGAGCTCTATGCATATCGAACATTTTGAGATTCTTGAGAGGATTGGAGAGGTGGCCTACAAGCTTGCATTTCCACCTAGCCTAGCTGCAGTTCATCCAGTATTCCATGTTTCTATGCTCCAGGGGTATCACGGTGATCCGTCTCATGTGTTGGATTTCAGCCCAGTCTAGTTGGAAAAGGATTTGTCTTATGTTGAGGGGTCGGTAGCCATTTTGGATAGGCAGGTAAAATTGAGGTCGAAGAACATTGCTTCAGTGAAGGTTTAGTGGAGGGGTCAACTAGTCTAGGAGGCGACTTGGGAGACCGAGCATGATATGCGTAGCCGTTATCCTCATCTTTTCACCACTTCAGGTATGTCTCTATACTCGTTCGAGGATGAATGTTTGTTTTAAGAGGGGGAGGATGTAACGACCCAGCCGGTCGTATTGAGTATTTTTGCCTCGAACCCTTATTTATTACCTCCTCTATGTTATATTGTAGTTATGTAAAATGTCGGGGCATTTTGTTTTGGTTTTGGATGAGTTTCTGAGTGAAATGGGACACATAGTTCCTAAGTTGGAGTCTTAAGTTGATAGAGTTGACCGTAGTTTGACTTTTGTGTACACGGCCCCAGAACGGAATTTTGATGGTTCCAATAGCTCCACAAGGTGGTTTTGGACTTAGGAGCGTGTCTAGATGTCGATTTAGAGGTCCGTAGGTCGTTCCAGCGTGAATTGGCGAAGTTAGAAAGTTCAAGGTTTGGAAGAATGGAAAGTTTGACCAGGAGTTGACTTTATTGATATCGGGGTCGGATTTCGATTTTGGAAGTTGGAATAGGTTCGTCATGTCATTTATGACTTGTGTGCAAAATTTGAAGTCAATCGAAGTTGTTTTGGTATGAATCGATATTAGTTTTGAAAATCGGAAGTTCATAGTTTGATAGGCTTGAATTTGGGTTGCGATTCGTAGAATCGATGTTGTTCGATGGGAATTTCGGCCTCAAATAGGTCCGTTATGTGCTTGGGAACTTGTGGGGTATGTTCGGACAGGGTCCTAGGGGCCTCGAGTGTGATTCGGATTGATTCTGAAACAAAATTGGACTTGTCGGTCTACGATGGGTTGGTTTGACTCACCTATGATGGATTTCCGTAAGTGCGGCGTCGCAGGTACGACCCCAGGCCCGCAAAAGCGAGTATCGCTGGGCAGAAAAGGGGTCTTCGAGGATTTGAGTTACACAATCCATTTTTTGACCTAGAGAGCTCGATTTGTAGCGATGTTTCGGGATATTTGCTAGGAAATCATTGGGGTAAGAAATCCTAACTCGATTTTGGTTAAATTACACGAATTTGTTGTTAATTTTATCATTTAATCAGTGACTTGAGTTGGAAAGTTTTGGGAAATTTTGTGAAAAACTTCCTAGAACTAAATTTTGGGATTTTGAAAGGCGATTTGAAGTCGGATTTGAGTAATTCTTGTATAGCTGGACTCGTTATCAGATGGATGTTTGGATTTTATAATTTTGGTCGGGTTTTAAGATGCGGGCCCGGGTTGACTTTTTGAGTTGTCGTTTTATTTCTTTGCAAAGATCATAATTTTATTGTTCGAAATAGTTTCCAATAGTTTATATTTGTAGTATGAAGTTGTTTTGGCTAGATTCGAACTGTTCGGAGTTGGATAATTGAGGAAAAGGCCTACTAGTGGATTGAGTTAGCATGTTTTGAGGTAAGTGTCTTGCCTAACTTTGTATGGGGGGATTACTCCTTATGATTGGTATTGTTTGGTGATAATTTTGATGTGTGGAAGCCGTGTGCGCATGGTGACGAGTGTGTACACATGCTAAAATGAAAATTTATCGCTTTTAGCTATGTAGATTCCTTTCATGCCTTAATTTAGTTTCTTAACATATTATATTCATTATCATTAGTTTATTTTCACATGCTCTACTTGTCTTATCTCTTACTTGCTAATTGCTCTACGTGCTTAGTTGAAGTTCTTGTTTCTTTATTCCATATTCATTATTTAACTTTTGAACTCTATACTTGAAGTTGCTATTCTTGGAATATCTAGTTTTTAAATTAATATTAAGTTATGAAGGTCGTGATTCACATTGAGGCAAAGTGTTAAACTGTGAAATACTATTCTTGTTGAGTTATTCACTACCGATTATTATTGTTGAGACTCTTGTGTACATTGTGGTTGAGCCATGGGTTATTTATTGTGAAAATACTATTGTTGTTGGTTTCTTTAGAAAATTGTGATATTGGGCACTTGAGGTGCGATTTGTGATATGTTGTGATATTGATACGCATGCGGTGGTATAAGGTTTTGGGGTTGAAACGCATGCGGTGAGATAATATGGGCTTGATACGCGTGGCTAGTAGGGAAACTACTGAAAGCCACGCGGTGTGATAAGGTGGGCTAAAACGCGGGAAGCTATTTCGGAAAAATAATTTTCAAAACTAAATGCAAGGCTCCCGTAGTGATATAAGATAAGATTGTAGATTATTTTTGTGATTTGAGACTACAGGCGGTACATCGGTAGTGACTCTTGTTGGTATTCTTTATTACTTCACTTATGTTTGATTGTTTTGTTTTATTGACTTAACATTTCTTGTTTTCTTCCGTGATACATTATTTGCTTTTATTGTGTGTAATTAATTTGTCATATTCCTTAGTTGTTTCATTTTCGTTATTATTATTGCACCGTTAAATTATTCACCCGATTTCTTATTTATTCCAGTAGGGTCTTGACCTGACTTCGTCACTACTCTATCGAGATTAGACTTTACATTTACTGGGTAACGTGTTCTCACACGATCGCAAATATTAGCAGGTGAGACCCCAACATGACCACGACGCGCTCCGGCAACCGTAAAGCCCAAAATCCCTCAGCTCCTAGTCCTTCATGTGAACACGCTCAAACCACGCGGTTGTGATGCTTCGGGATTTAACCCTTTACAATTAAGACTCCGGTGCACGTGCTTGCGGGGCACAAAATTGCGCCAGCAAAGTGGACTTAATGAACTTTTACAATTCAAGTTAGCATGCAAGTGTTCTAAAATTATTTCCGACCCTTCACTTATACTTGCAAGTCCCAAAACTATAATATGAACTTACAAAAAGTTTCAAACGAGGAAAAAAAAGGTTAAAATTCAAAATAACATATCTGATCGTTACACTTCACCTGGGTTATATTTGTGCTAATTAGTTAGTCTAGCGCGTTAAAATTAAATGTCATTACGTCCTAATAGGATTTGGATCGTGACACTTTCGTAAAACTTTTTTGGCGCACCTGAGTTTTACAGTTAGTGTTCTATCCTCGAAGTTAATTAATATTATCTTGGCCAACTACCTCGCCTCTATACCAGGAGGTGGCTTCCATTGTTGGAGAGCCGGGGACAAAATTTATCTGATTGCATTATTAGTCGAGTCAAACTTTTTTGCCTTTTCTTGATCTTCTAAAAAATGGATATTTTATTAATGATGAATAATTTTGGTTAGTAATATTAGTTATATGTATAATTATTATGTAAAATTTTCTGGCGAAATAGTAAAAGACAATGTTGGAATTTACAACTTCTTTTACCTGTGTACTTTAAGAGCTTGCTTGGATTATCCGAAAACAATTAGCTTTTAAACAATTGTGTTTAAAAGAGTACCTTTTAAGTGTTGGAGCTTTTTTACCCTAAATTTCTGATAACAATTATATTTATATGTGATTTTAAGGATATGTAGCCTAATTTAATACAAATGACGAATAATAAAACTGAAAATTTAAATTAAGGGATGAATCGAAAAGAGATGCAAACCACTCGAGTTAGACACCCTTGGTCATTGGCTGATCCTTGTTGGGCAGAGATTGATTATAATAGAAATTGAAACAAGTTGATAATAACATGATTCAAGAGAGCAATATATCACTGTTATTTCCTTTCTCCCGATGATTCGTGTAAAAAGGTCCGTCTTTAAATGGTTCATCTCTCCGTTTATATAGTGGGGAGGTCATACATCTGGTAAACTGCAATACAAGGTAAAAATCTCCGTACGAGGTAAAAAATCTCCTGATTTACTGATTAAACGGTTCTATTGATTAGTGCCGAGATTCCTGCCGTGATGTTCATCCAATCACGGATTTTCCGGTTTTCCATCATTTACGTTTGATGATCTTCCCTTATACATTTTCGGAGTCAGGCTCGATCTCGAATCACGGGCTCGATGTTCTCGAGGTTGGACATTCTGGCTTCGTGTTTCGCTTCGATGAAACTCAGGTTCGATCTTCGACTCTACGCATTCCGAACCCGATCTATCGAGCAATAGTTGAACTCGATATTAACCATATAGAGTCGAGCCCGATTTTGACCACATATAGGTGGGTCCGACTTCGACCGCATGCAGATAGTCCCCTCGTTTTTTGGAGAGTAACGATGAGAAACGATATGAGCCTCAAATTCTCATTCTGATAAGTGACGGTCAACTAATGACCACGTGATATGGAAATAAAAAATGTCCCATCAGAAAAGCCAAATTCTCATTCTGATAAGTGACGGTGAACTTATGACGTACGTGATACGGAAATCGAAAGTGTCCCTTCAGAAAAGCCTTTTAAAGCATCAAGTGGGTGTCAGTCGGCATTCTGCCACTTTGGGATACGAACCGCTATTTTGAGAGGCTACAAAATACCCACTTTCACCC
Organism: Nicotiana obtusifolia; assembly: GCA_002018475.1. Taxonomy (NCBI): domain Eukaryota; kingdom Viridiplantae; phylum Streptophyta; class Magnoliopsida; order Solanales; family Solanaceae; genus Nicotiana; species Nicotiana obtusifolia. The sequence continues at coordinate 34,683 of MCJB01036738.1, forward strand.
TTTATATTGAGATGTTCGTGCTTTTCTATAAATTTACATCGCTCTTATCTTCAAGACCTCCTGCTTTCTAGTTTTCTGAGAATACTTCGCAAGCTATCTTCATACTATATTTTCCTTGCATCTGTATCTTTCAATTTCTTCATCTGTTCAAAACAATAGCGAAGACTTCAAAATATGTTCCTCAAAGACAAACTCCCTCTTCTTCTCAACCTGCTGATGACGTTTCACCTGTCCTCATTGAGGAGCCTATAGCGGAGCCCCTCTAAAGGCGTTTGTACCAACCGGGTGTTCGACCGGAGCCAATTTCAAGGTCAATAAAGTTTCCTCGATACCAGGCCGATGCGAACCGATCACGAAATACATCTGTTCAATCACCAACAGAGTTCTCGATAAAGTAAAGGAAGACTGTAACTGGGTTGGTAAGTGTGTGGTGGTTCCTGCGCCTGAAGAGGAAATCACTATCCACGTGGAAGGTTTTTTTAGTGTTTACACTTATCCCTTCATGTTGGGCCCTTTAGACCCGGTCATTATTGCATTTTGCAAAAAGTACGAAGTGACCCTGGGCCAGATTCATCCTTCTTTCTGGAGGATAGTCATTCTTCTCCGTTTTTTCGTAAACAAGATCGAGGGGTATTCTTTCACCGTCGATCATCTTATGCGATTGTACAGTCCCCGAAATTACCGAGGGGGTTGATAAAACTTGCTCGTCGAGCAAGCAAAGCTCTGTTCTCAAGTATTGATGAGGATAAGGATCGGGGTTGTTTGGGTCGATTTGTTCGAGTAAAAACATCGGACCTAATCTTGGCCGAGGATATGCCATTTCCTGAGAAATGGAATATGAAGCGCAAGTGTGGCCTTGCTTATCAATTTGTTTACTGTTCTCCCTTTCGACCTTCCTCTTATCAATTTTATATGGTGCAGCTATATCACGGATGTCGGCTGTAATTCCTCATCTTAAAGAATGGGTCGAGGGGATCGTATCCCAAAGACCATATTCCAAGCGCGCATGGAGCGAGCTTTCGAAAGGCCGGTGGGAGGCCCGACTTCATGGTGAGATAAATTACACTCGATCTTAGTTCCTTATGCTATCGATTTCTAACTTGTTTTACCTTTCCTTTGCAGGTCTATCAAAGGATGTCGAGATGAGACCTGCGCCCATAGGCGATAATGTTCCCAGCGAGCCCCCTGCTTCGAAGCAGGATAAAGTGAAGAAAAGAAAAGAGGCCCCAAGTTCCTCAGACCTTAGAAAGAAGAGACCGAGGAACAGATTGGCTCGCAAGCCCAAGCGTAGCGCTAGTGATCGAGTGTTACCTTTGGAGTTGCTACATCGATTGAGGGATGAGTCCGAGGAGGAAGAAGAGGATTTCGACCTTGTGGCTAGTGAGCCGCCATAACCTGAAGGGCGAGGGGTCTCCGGACCAGGGGCTAGTGAAGCGGACCTTCGCCAAGTTGGGGGACCCGAGTTGAAGACAAGAACTGGGGCTTCTCCTGATACGAGGAGAGCACCGCTGGGAGTCTTGGGTCCAATTGAGATGGTTGATTCGCCCTCTTTCTCGGAATGGACGTCAACGAGGCCCAAATGGCAAAAGAACATTTTCGCGGCAGAGATTATAGATCGAAAGACCCTTTCTGCGGTTTTTTCGATGGTGTGGATTCACCGTCCACGAAAGATGTTCTTAGGCTCAGTAATTTAGAGGTACCGAGGAAAAGCTCATCCACCCATACAAGCGGGATTTCCTTCAGTCAAAAATTGGTCGATCGATTTCCCACGCCAAGCGCTTACCCTGATAAAAAACGATTCATATCTTTCACCATCCCCGAGGATGCCAGGGTTTTTGCTGCTCCTGTCGGAGTGGCCAGTTATCTTTGGTGCTTGGTGACTGAGGAGGATCAGGAAAAAATGAACGATGTTGATGCGCCCTGCCTATTCAATGAGGCTCAACAGGCACTGAATCGGGTAATTTTTGATAAGCTCTACTCGATGTCCTTTTATTTTGTACTTTAAAATTTCAATTAATTATAACATCCTCCTTTATGCTAGCAGGCCTCGGTACTTCACCATGAAGCCTTTCTCTGATTTCGGGAAGAGTCAAGACGTAATGAACGGCTCGAAGGGGAGATGATGAATCTTTGTGCCGAACTGGAGCTTGCTCGGAAGGATAATGCTGGCTTGGACGAGCAAGTAGAGCAAAAGCTTGATCAGATTAATCAGCTTCTATCTGAAATAAGCGTGGCTAGAGCTAAGGCCGATGAGTGGAGGAGCAAGATGGATCAGCCGGCCTCAGAAAAAGAGGCTTTTCAGGCACAGTTGGCTTCAGCAGAGGCTCAGCTTAAAGATGCAAAGGAAATAATCGAGGCCCAAACCAGGAACACCGACGAGCTCCAATCTCGGATCAGCACGGTTATCTCAAATAGAGATAATATGGCTAACGAGCTAAAAACGGCCAAGTCAAAAGTTGTCGTGATCAAAGCCTAGGCTGATGAACTAGTGGCTCAATATAAGGCCGATGTTGAAGCTGCTCAAGATCAATCAAGGAATATGGTTGATCAAATGAGGTGGCAATCTCGTAAACTTGTTCTTGAAAAGATTCATGCTCGAGGCTTTGATTTATCTGCAGAGATCGAAGATGGCAGGATAGCCGAGGCCAAGGCCAGAAAATTAGCCTTCCCGGAGGAGGATGATTATGAGGATTCAGTTGGATCTGAGGAATGAGATGACCTCAAAAATTCTAACATCGAGGGGGGTTCCAGTTGAGACCAAGTCGCTCTCGATCGAGTTTTATCTTTCCCCATGTTTGTTATTGTGTATCGAAGTTGCTCGATTTTGTGGAAAGGATTTTTGATGTATATATATAAAGCTTTCTATTTACAACTTTCGAAATACCTTATCCCTCAAATACTATTAATTTGGTATGGCCTTAACCTTTAAAGTTCGGGATTTGCCTTAATAGGTCTCATCCCCCCTCGAGTTGTGTTAACTCGATATAGCCTTAGCCTTTAAAGTTCAGGGTTTGCCTTAATAGGTCTCATCCCCCCTCGAGTTCTGTTAACTCGAAATGGCCTTGGCCTTTAAAGTTCAGGGTTTGCCTTAATACGTCTCATCCCCCCTCGAGTTTTGTTAACTTGAAACGGCCTTAACCTTTAAAGTTCAGGGTTTGCCTTAATAGGTCTCATCCCCCCTCGAGTTCTGTTAACTCGAAATGGCCTTGGCCTTTAAAGTTCAGGGTTTGCCTTAATACGTCTCATCCCCCCTCGAGTTTTGTTAACTTGAAACGGCCTTAACCTTTAAAGTTCGGGGTTTGCTTTAATAGGTCTCATCCCCCCTCGAGTTCTGTTAACTCAAAATTGCCTTACCCTTTAAAGTTCGGGGTTTGCCTTAATAGGTCTCATCCCTCCTCGAATAAGTTTGTTTTTCGGACAAGTCCCTGAGTGAGAGAATGGTTATTCGAACAAAAATTAAAGTGTCCCTTGGGCTCGTTTGATGGGAGGCAGGATGTTTGTATACAAGAGACTTTCCTTTATTCTTGTTCATGCATGTGTACAATTTGTGTTAGGGTTTGATCAATCTATTTTGGCACTGTTCATTTGACCGTTTGACCCTTACATTGAATATTCTTGATCTTTGACCCTTCAATCCTTGAAATATCTTCCCAAGCTAAAGTGGCCCCCCAGTATTCGGGGTTGACTGAAGATAGGCTTCGAATACTTTCGTCACCGATTTGCTATCGACCTTCGAATCTAAGTTAGCACGATTTACTAGTTGCCTCATTGAAAACCTTGTCGTAAAACTCATTTTGGGACAAAATCGGTTCAAGGGAAAAAGACTGCAACGCGTGCTTTCAGACTTAATATCTCGTATCCCCTGATTCAGGGTACCTCGTTTGATACCTGCAAATGTTAGTTCGTGATGCAAACAAAAGAACAGGATCGTACCTTAGCAGTACTACCGTTTCAAGTGACTTATGTTCCAGTTTGGTAGTTGTTTACCATCCACTGTTCCGAGCTTGTAGGATCCCGTTCCGATGATTTTAATGATACAGTAAGGTCCTTCCTAGTTTTGTCCCAGCTTCCCTTCATTCGGGTTCCGCGTGTTTGGTGGAACCTTCCTTAGTACTATGTCCCCGACATTTAAATATCGAAGGTTGGTTCTTCTGTTGTAATACCTTTCGATCCTTTGCTTTTGAGCAGCTAGTCGAACAACGGCAGCTTCACGTCTTTCATCTAACAGTTTCAAGTTCGTATTCATGGTTTCGTAGTTCGATTCCTCTATCGCATACTGGAACATGACACTTGGCTCCCCGACCTCGACTGGTATCAAAGCTTCGGTGTCGTAAACCAGAGAGAACGGGGTGGCTCCAGTGCTGGATTTCTCGGTCGTATGATATGCCCATAGGACTTCGGGTAATATTTTCTTCCATCTCTCTTTGGCATCGGTTAATCTCTTTTTGAGATTACGAAGTATTGTTTTGTTGGTAGATTCGGCTTGTCCTTTCCCACTGGGGAGGTAGGGCGTCGATAGGATCCTTTTGATCTTGTGATCTTCGAGGAATTTTGTCACTTTGCTACCGATGAATTGCTTTCCGCTGTCGCATACGATCTTGGGTGGCATTCCAAATCGGCATATGATGTGATCCAAAATAAATTCGATCACTTCTTTAGAAAAATAATCAGTCATAAATAGTATAAATTGAGCCTTACCTGGTGTGTACGGAAGAGGGCCAACAATGCCCATCCCCCATTTCATGAACAGTCATGGTGATAGGACTGAGTGGAGTGTCTCCTCGGGTTGATGGATCGTCGGGGCGTGCCTTTGGCATTCGTTACATTTTCGAATGAACTCCTTTGCGTCTTTTTTCATGTCGACCCAATAATAACCTACTCTGATTATTTTTCTAATTAGCGGCTCGGCGCCGGAATGGTTCCCGTAAGTACCTTCATGAATTTCCCTTAAAATGTATTCAGTGTCGCCCGGTCCCAGATATATCGCGAGTGGGCCGTCAATGTTCTTTTGAACAAGGTTCCGTCATCAGACAAGCTAAATCGGGCCGCCTTCATATGCAGGGCCCTCAACTCGTTTGGATCCGAGGGGAGTTTGCCAAAACTGAGATATTCTACGTATTTGTTCCTCCAATCCTAAGTTAGACTTTTCGAATTGATCTCAGCGTGGCCTTCTTCCACTACCGATCTCATGAGTTGTACGACCTTTCCAGAATAGACCTCGTCATCTTCGATCGACGACCCCAAGCTGGCAAGGGCGTCGGCCTCGCTGTTTTAATCCCGAGGTACATGTTGTAAGGTCCATTCTTTAAACCGATGTAACGTCACCTGCAGTTTGTCTAAGTATCTCTGCATTTGTTCCTCTCTGACCTCGAACGTTCCATTGACTTGATTTACCACAAAAAAGGAGTCGCACTTGGCTTCGATCACTTCTGCTCCCAGGCTCTTGGCTAGTTCTCGGCCTGCAATCATGGCCTCATATTCTGCCTCGTTATTAGTCAGTTTCACAGTCTTAATAGACTGTCAAATTGTGTTACCAGTTGGTGGCTTCAACACGATGCCAAGTCCGGATCCCTTCGCGTTCGAAGCACCATATGTGAAAAGGGTCCATATTCCTGAAGGAGTCCTTGAGCCAGCTAACAATTCTCCTTCGACCTCGGGTATTAGGGACGGTGTAACATCGACCACAAAGTCTGCCAACACTTGAGATTTGATGACGGTTCGAGGTTGATATTCAATGTTATACCCACTTATTTCTATGGCCCATTTGGCCAATCGACCTGAGAGCTCAGGCTTATGCATCACATTTCTTAATGGGTAAGTTGTTACGATGCATATGGGATGACATTGGAAATACGATTTTAGTTTCCTAGAAGCGCTTAACAAAGTGAGCGCCAGTTTTTCCAAGTGAGGATACCTAGTCTCAGCTTCGCCTAAGGTTCTTCTGACATAATAAATCGGATATTGTGTACCTCGTTCTTCTCGGACTAGGACTCCGCTTACCACTATCTCCGAGACTACCAGGTAAAGGTACAGTTGTTCATCCATCTTTGGTGTCTGAAGCAATAGGGGGCTCGATAAATATCTTTTGAGCTCTTCCAAAGCATGGTGGCATTCCAGAGTCCACAAAAAGTTGTTCTTCTTTTTCAATAGAGCGAAGAACCGGTAGCTTTTATGGGACGACCTCGAAATGAATCGCCCTAAAGCGGCTATCTGCCCGGTCAGCTTCTGTACGGCTTTCACATTATCTATTACTGTGATGTCCTCGATAGCCTTGATTTTTTCGGGGTTTATCTCGATTCCACGATTTGAGACCATGAATCCGAGGAATTTACCTGAACCCACATCAAACGCGCACTTTTCCGAGTTCAACTTCATGTTGTACTGCTTCAACACACTCAATGTTTCTTGCAAATGATTTAAATGGTGCTATGCTCGCAGGGATTTAACTAACATGTCGTCAATATAAACCTTTAATCGAGTCCCTCTTCTTTAATAGGTGCTTTCAAGTAGCAGGTTTTGATTATCTTTTTACAATTACGATTCCAGTATTAAATATCTCCGCCTCCCCATTCCTTTATCAAAGTCTAGTACTTATGGGCGCAAGTCAGTCTCTTCAAGTGGAAGCAACCATAGGGGGTTCGGGTGTGAGGTAAGCCTTCCTCTATCCTCCATTGGCTTTCCTAGTTGCTTTCAAACATTCGGTTTACTAAGCGTTGGTATGTGGCTCCAGCATTTCTTAACCCAAATGGCATTACATTGTAATAGTATGTGCCATATTTAGTGATGAAGGAAGTTTTTTCCTGATCACTTGGGTCCATCCGTGTTTGGTTGTAGCCGGAGTATGCATCGAGAAAACTAAGGGTCTCATGGCCGGCGGTAGCATCGATCATGCGATCGATGTTGGGTAAGGGAAAAGAGTCTTTTGGACATCCTTTATTCAAGTCTTTATAATTTACACACATTCTTAATTTATTACCTTTTTTAGGGACTACTACCATGTTTGCCAACCACTCCGGGTATTTAACCTCCCGAATAGACCCTATCTTTAGACGTTTAGTTAACTCATCCTTGATGAACACATGTTTGATTTCGGATTAAGGCCTCCTTTTTTGTTTGACTGGATGGAACTTCAGATCCAGGCTCAGCTTGTGAGTGGTTATTTCCGGCAGTATACCTGTTATATCAAGGTAGGACCAAGCGAAGCAGTCTTCTTTAATTGCACGGAATCGAATAAGTTTTGTCCTAAGCTCAGAGCTCAACCCTAAGCCCAGGTATACCTTTCGTTCGGGCAAGTCTTCTCGTAGTGTGACTTGTTCCAGTTCCTCGATAGTCGATTTGCTGGCATCGGAATCAGGGGGGGTGATGAAAGATCTGGGAATTCCATAATCATCATCCTCGACATATACTTGTTTATCCACATTTGCCGAAGATAGTATCTGTGATTGTTATTTTTTCTTGCTCTCGACCCTTTGGTTAGGAACCGTTGGTGTTGGTGCCATTTTTTCCACCGCGAAAATCTCTTTCGCAGCTGGTTGCTCCCCGTAACCCGTTTTAACTCAATCGGGCGTCATAAACTTCAACACTTGGTGTAATGTCGAAGGTACCGCCCTCATGTCATTGATCCATGGCCTTCCAAATAGAGCATTGTATCTCATGTCCCTTCCGATCACAAAGAACTTTGTTTCTCGAATGGTTCCAACAGTATTTATTGGCAACGTCATTTCACCCTTGGTGGTTTCACATGCCATATCGAACCTGTTAAATACTCGGACTGTAGGAACGATCCGGTCTGACAGGCCGAGTTGCTTCACGACCCACGATCGGATTATATTGGTCGAGCTACCTGGCTTGATTAACACACGTTTTACTCTAACTTTATGCATAAGTACAGATATTACCAGTGCGTCATTGTGGGGTTGTACAATTCCTTCCACATCCTCATCATTAAAATATAAAGTCCCCTCTGTTGCGTAATCCCGAGTGCGCTTTTCCCTAGTGATGGATATTTTGGTACGTTTCAGCATCGGACCTTGAGGGGTATCTACTCCACTAATAATCATGTTGATTCTATGTTGAACTTCTTCCTGGCCTGTCTGTTTAATCCTATTTCCGAAGTGATTTTTTGCTCGGTCGCTCAAGAATTCTCGAAGGTGTCCATTATCAAGCAACCGGGCTACTTTTTATCTCAGTTGCCGGCAGTTTTCTGTTTTATGATCGTGAGTGCTGTGATATTTGCATATCTGATTAGGATCCCTTTGGTTTGGATCGGATTGTAATGGTCGAGGCTATTTAGTATCTTTGATGTGGCCGATAGCAGATACGATAGTGGCAGCGTCAATATTAAAATTATACTCTGATAATCGAGGTGCTTCTTTATGCCCGATGGGCCTTTCGAAATTGCTTTCGGTTATGAGCCCCCGAGTGTTCTGACCTCGATCATTTCTCCTTTCATGTCTTGGAGAGTTTTGCCCGGATACGTCGATTTTTCTATCCCCGTGATACGGCCGATGTCACTCTCTATTGGATCTTGGTTCGCGATAAACTTCCCTTCGGATTTTGTCATAAGCTCTAACGGGTTAAATGGATCCCGAAGGGGCTCCGAGCTGATCATCTTCGATTCTGATTTTTAACTGGTATCGGTTATATACATCAGCCCATGTGACGGCAGGGTACTCTATAAAGTTCTGTTTAAGTTGTTGCGAAGCCGCTGAGCTTCGAACATTGAGCCTTTGAGTGAAAACTTAAACAGCCAAATCGTTTGTGACCGGTGGTAGATCCATCCGTTCCATTTGGAACCGGGACACGAACTCTCTGAGCATCTCGTTATCCTTCTGCCTGACTTTGAAAAGGTCCTATTTTCGCGTTTCGACCTTGATGGCACCTGCGAGTGCCTTTACAAAAGAATCTGCAAGCATAGGAAACGAGTCAATAGAATTAGGGGGTAAGTTATGATACCATGTCATGGCTCCTTTAGACAGGGTTTCCCTAAATTTTTTCAACAGAACGGATTCGATCTCTTCATCCTCCAGGTCGTTCCCTTTGATAGCGCATGTATATGTAGTTACATGCTCATTTGGGTCGGTCGTTCCGTTGTATTTGGGATTTCTGGCATACGGAATTTTTTGGGTATCGGTTTGGGAGCCGCGCTCGGTGGAAAAGATTTTTGTACGAACCTTTTGGAATCTTGGCCTTTTAATACCGGGGGTGCTCCTGGGATTTGATCCACCCTAGAGTTGTACGTTTCCACCTTCTTGTTATTTGCCTCGATTTTCGTCTCCCCAAATTCTATTCGTTTAGTTAGTTCTTCGAGCATCTTCATAATTCCAGGGTTTGTCCTCGATTCACACTCATTCAACCCTCCTACAACCGATCCATCCCTGTGGGTAATTTCTTGGGAAGGGCCAGGCTCAACCCTGTTCGAGACTTGGCTTCGGTTTTGTAATTGAGCTATCGCTGCCTGTTGGGCTTGCAATATTTCGAAGATCATCCGAAGGCTGATCCCATCCCTTTCATCATTTTGGGGATTTTGTGTCACCGATCGAGTTCTCCTATGAACGCTATTTGAGGGGCCGGTAAGCTGATCTGCATCAACTGCCACTTGTGAATTAGCATAGATTGAAATTTCATCATCGGGCGCTATGTTATTATTTTCGCCTTCATAATCGAACTAGTTATCAACGTGCAGAGGTGCCGATTGAGAGTTTGACATTTCCGTATTGCAACCTAGAATCAGAAACACTTCAAAGAGCAAGTGTGAGACAATGTGTGTGACAAAACGTTGTATCAAATATCCACTATTATCCTTAGCCCCACGGTGGGAGCCAAACTGTTTACCCTAAATTTCGGATTACAATTGAATTTATACGTGGTTTTAAGGATATGTGGCCTCATTTGATACAAATGACGAATAACATAACTGAAAACTAAAATTAAGGGATGAATGGAAAAGAGATACAAACCATCCGAGTTAGACACTCTTGGCCGTTGGCTGATCCTTCTTAGGCAGAGACTGATTATAATGTAAATTGAAACAATTTGATAATAAAATGATTCAAGAGAGCAATATATCACTGTTATTTCCTTTCTCTCGATGATTCGTGTAAAAAGGTCCGTCTTTAAATGGTTCAACTCTCCCTTTATATAGTGGGGAGGTCATACATCTGGTAAACTGCTATACAAGGTAAAAAATCTCCGTACAAGGTAAAAAAATCTCCTGAGTTGCTGATTAAACGGTTCTATTGATTAGTGCCGAGATTCCTGCCGTGATGTTCGTCCCATCACGAATTTTTCGATTTTTCATCATTTAGGTTTGATGATTTTCCCTTGGACATTTTCGGAGTTAGGCTCGATCTCGAATCACGGGCTCGATTTTCTCGAGGTTGGACATTCTGGCTTCGTTTTCCGCCTCGATGAAGCTCGGGTTCGATCTTCGACCCTACACATTCCGAACCCGATCTATCGAGCAATAGTTGAATTCGATATTAATCATATAGAGTCGAGCCCGATTTTGACCACATATAGGTGGCCCGACTTCGACCGTACACAGAACTGACTTGATGAATAAGCATTTATGTGTTTGAATAGAAATGTTGAAATTTGACCCAAAAAAAAAAGTTATTGATATTCTTGATAAATAATCGTTGGTAAAAGCTATTAAAATGGCCGGAATATGCTTGAATCTATTAACATTATAAAGGAGGTGGTCATTACAAAGTTTTAAATTTAAATAATTAAAGAACAAGATGATTTATATTTGAACTTAAACTGATTATAATTATACAAGAAGACATAACAGAAAAAGCGCAGGATAGGTGGACAAAGGAGGAGGAAAGAAAAAGAGACAAGACAATGAAGAAAGGCGAGAGGACAGAAAAGAAAAGAAAAGTTAGGTCTAGAGCTTTTGTAATGGAAGGTAATATTGAAATTATGAAAATATATATGTAGATTTATTGGCTAACCCAAAATAGCTTAAAAGGCAAAAAGCCTCGAGTATTAACTTTTGACTGTTTGGAACACTTTTAACCTATTATGAATTCTTCTCAATAATGCCAAACACGAAGAAAGCTAAAAAAATATTTGAATGTTGATTTGATCAGTTTAAAAGTCAATTCAACTTTCCTTTTAAGTCATGTGATTCGTTTTGAGGAGGTGAGAGAATAAATTGCTGAGAGAAAGGTTGAAAAAGAGTAAGTGAATTCTTTTGTTTAAATTCGTGGCTTCGCTGTTGTGAATGGCTCGAGGTGGTTCAAAGTTTTAACTGCCTTTTTTCACCTTAGAACTCATAAATAGGCGCACACTCATTTGAAGGTAGCCTTCTGAGTAGCTCGAGATGGCCTCACGCAAGGAGACAGTTGGAGTCATAAATAGGCGCCACTCAAACTTAGGAGTAGCTCGAGATCTGAAACAGTGGTGCACGTGAAGCGAACGGCGGAACGCATTACGCATTATGAAACTGATGAATGAGCTGTAAGGGAGAGGCTGCCTGAATGCCCGCTGCCCCAATTCAGTATTAATAAAATCAAAAGCATTGTATCAAATCAATCATGTCATGTTTCAATTAATGGAAAGGGGAGAAGCATTTAACATGAACTACAAACGTCTGTCCTACTCCTTTCTGATAGTTTATTATTCTCTCCTTCTAAATTTACTTGTGCACTATTGATTTGGTATACCTTTTAAGAAATAATAAATAAAATAATAATTTTATTATATTATTCCTATTTATTATATATTAAAAAATAAATTAAAAATAAGTAATAATCAATAAGAAAGGGAAAATAAGTGTAAAATGATAAATTATTCATCAATTTTTCAACTGGACAAATAAAAGTAAACATTTATTTTTAATATAATGGACAAGTAAATCAGGAAGGAAGGAGTAACTACTTATATGTTAAGTATTGCCTTTCTATGCAAACATTACAAAATTAATCATGTATTTACTGGCAAAAAAGAAAAAATATTCATTGTAAATTTGCGCGCGCACCCCCTCCCCACCACACACATATATGATTTCTTTCAATTTCAAATATTAGTAATTCTTGTTAAAATAAATTTGTTCAAATATTTAACGTTTTACAAAATTTCTTTTCTTTTCAAAATTTATCCTTATTGCTCAAGAAAAAAATTAAAGATAATTTAGAAAAATATGCTTACTTAAGATAAAGGTAAAGCAAATATATTTCTTGAGAGTGTACGCAAAAAATTTAAAAGAACACACAAGTAGTGTAGTTGGTACTCGTGAAATATAGAAGTGAAGTCTTTGCGAAATATATAAGGGATAGTTGGTTTATATACCGAACGAGAGCCTTGGCGTGACTAGTAAAATTGTTTTTATGTGACAAGGAGATTATGAGTTCGAGCCATGAAAACAGCCTCTTGCACAAATACAGGATAAGGTTGCGTACGATGGACCCTTGTGGTCCGGCCCTTCCCCGTAACCCGCACATAGCGAGAGCTTAGTGCACCGGGCTGTCTTTTTTTTATTTATAAACTCTATGTACATTATATATCATTTCATTTGACTCGTGATATGAACGAGGAGTGTTGAGACCCAAGGAATCAAAAAAAGAGATGGCTGTCCAAGATTGTAAAAGAGAAGAAAGTAGTCCAGCTGAATATGTTGCTGTCATCTGTGGAGTAACAGGGCTAGTGGGAAAGGAGCTCGCCAATCAGCTTCTCTCAACATCTAAATGGAAGGTATACGGCATATGTCGAAGGCCAGAAAAGATAAGCGCATCCCAAAATCGACGTTATCATTTCATTTCTTGTGATCTCCTAAACACATAGGAAACCCAAGAAAAGCTTTCTTTGGATGATGCCACTCATATATTTTGGGTGACTTGGGCAAGCCAATTTCCTCTAGATACTCCACAGATTTGTGAGCAAAACAAGAGCATGATGAATAATGTCTTGAATGCAATCCTCCCAAGAGCTAAAGCACTCAAACATATTTCTCTACAGACAGGAACCAAGCATTACGTCTCATTACAAAACACATGTTCTACTAAACAAGTTTGTTATTACGACGAGCAATGTCCCAGAGCTGATTCTGAGTATAACTTCTATTATGAACTGGAGGACTTGCTCAAGGTGAATTTAACAGGTAAGATAGCATGGTCGGTCCACAGACCGGGTTTGATCGTCGGCAGTTCTCATAGGGCAGCTTTTAATTTTATGGGAAGTTTGTGTGTCTATGGAACAATTTGTAAGCATTTGAATCTGCCTTTTGTATTTGGTGGGAAAAAGGAATGTTGGGAAGAGATGTGGGTGGATGGATCAGATGCTAGATTAGTTGCTCAGCATCATATTTGGGCAGCTACCAATGAAAAATTTTACTCCACATATGGCCAAGCTTTTAATGCGATAAATGGCTCAAACTTTATGTGGAAAGAGATTTGGCCTGCTATTGGCTTAAAATTTGGGGTCACAGTTCCTGAAAACATGTTCTAGCCAAATTTTAGAATCGCCGAATTCATGGCAGACAAGGAACAAGTGTGGAAGGAAATTGTCACCAAAAATGACCTGGTTCATACCCAGATGGAGGAGATAGCAAATTCAAAATTCCTAGACGTTCTCTTTTGTTGCCCCAAGATTTTATGTACAAGAGACAAAGCCGATCGACTTGGATTTACAACGAGGTATCATATGTTGGATTCAATTTTACACTGGATTGATGTTATGAGACAAGAAAAGCTTATCCCATAACTTGTCTCTTTTGTATTCATATCATGGTAAAAGACTGAAGAAATAGAATTTAGATACGCTGATAATCTAAGAGATTTTTGCATGATCGGTGTAGTTTTAATGTTTTATCACTTGTAATAGGTTATTTCTTATCTTTTTTGCAGATATTAATTCATATTTTATATAAAAAGATAATTATAATTGATTATTAAGTAATTAATTTGATAGTGTAAAATCTTTATATATATATATATATATATAGTAGTAGTATTTTAGTTATATATGCTCCAATAAACATCTTCCTTGGAATATAAGGTCTTATCCTGGACCCTCTTTGTCTTCATTTCGTGACAACATATTTTATGGAATTTCGGTACTTGACAAAAAAATATTGAATCCCTCGCTTGTGCCACCTAATATCATCTTGTATGTGTTTCCTTTTTCTTTCTTGTTTCTCTTTTGTCATCATTCAAATATTTATTCTTTTCCATGACAAATAATGTGGTAATTGTTTACTCATAAAAATATATAATGATTAAATTTATACGCGGTTTTAAAGATATGTAGATTAACTCAATACAAGTGATCAATGACGTAAGATTAAGCAAATAAAGACGTAACAAATGGCCAAACCAATGATAAGAGTGATCCCGAGCTCAGTTAATGGCTTAACGAGGAACCTGCTTTCGGTTCCGAACTTACACTTTATGAAGAACTTATGAACAAAAATAAGAACTTTGAATAAAACTTTTAGAAACAAAGAGAATAGAAGTAAATTCTCTTGGTATGCGTGTTATAATGTCTCTAATGAATAATAAGCTTCCCATTATATAGTAGGGGGTGTACACCCTAAGTACAATCCTAATAAAGGTAAAAATCTTCCTTTTCTCTAATCACTGATTTTCTGCCGATATGGGCCAAGATTCAAGCTGTGATTTCCAGTTGGGAACGTATATTACGGCCCTTTGTTAGTCGTGTGCGGTTGTTTGGTAATGCTCTCCGAAGTCTTAGGACTTGAACTGGACCCAGAGGACGTGGTCCCGATGTCTCCGAGGGCATGAGTTTTGTTCGAGCCCCGATACGAGGGGCTCCTCGGTCTGATTCTGATTCCTTACGGTCACGTCCCTGCTCCGTTTGCTTCATCGGTAAATCGGGGTGCTCAGTGGACTCGGTTTTACCCCATATATAGATTGTCCTCTCGTTTCTCAGAGAGTATGCTTGCTGAAACGATGGGAAATGACAGATTTTCTCCGGTTCCTTCCTTCGTACGTTACGATGAGGGAGCCGAAACGTCTCATCAGTCGCGTCGTTCTAACTTCAAACACGTGTCGCTCGTCGGCTGGTTTCCCCCGAATGTGAAGCGTCGGCTGTCTCCCTATAAATGCTTCATCCCTTTATTCTTTTTCTACTTTCCAACTAAATTATTACCTTTGAACTTTCCAGCCATCATCAAACCTTCATATCTTCATCTTTGTTCTTCAATTTTCATAGAGATTTTTAGAATTTTTAATCTTCATACACTGTTCTTCATCTCCAAAACCCATTTTTCCAAAACTTTGCATTCTTTCTTCAAATTTTCAAACCTCTCCCAGATAACAATGGACAAAACATCGAAATCTTTTCCTCAATAAGTTTCCTCTTCATCTTCTCAACCGGCCGCCGGTACTGAGGCAGTTGCCCCAGAAGTAGTTGCCCACAAAATGGCTTCTCCCGCGGTGGCTGCTAACGAACTGGCCAACGAGCCTCCCTTGAAAATGTTTATTCCCGGGGGCTGCTCAATTGCAGAGGACATAAATTCGAGAAACCCTCACGCAAGCAGGACTAGGGTGAAGGAGTATCAAAGGCCGATGGGAGGCCCGTTCTCATGGTAAGGCCTCTTTTTGAATAGCCACCATGTTTCTATCTTTTATTACAATAACTCTTCTTGCATTTTGTTATTGCTGGTTTGCCTAAGACCACTGAACTTAGGCCTTCGGAAGACTAAACCTGGCTGCCTTCGTGCACAGAGCTCTCGATTCTTTAAGATTCGAGGGCAGCTTCCCAATCTCCAAGTAGTCTATATACTTGTTTCTCCAGTCCCAATTTAAACTTGTTGAGTTTATTTCGGCATGACCTTCTTCCACTATCGATTTTATGAGCTGTACGACTGTTTTGAGTTGAATTCATCGTCATCAACCGATGACCCCAAGTTAGACAGAGCATCGACTTCGCTATTTTGATCCCAGGGTATGTGTTGTAGGGTCCATTCCTTGAATCAATGCACCGTTACATGTAATTTGTCCAAGTACCTTCACATTCGTTCCCCTTTTACTTCGAATGTCCCACTGACTTGATTTACCACAAGGAGGGAGTCTCACTTAGCTTCGACCGCTTCAGCCCCCAAGCTTTTAGCCAATTCGAGACCTGCAATCATGGCCTCATACTCGGCCTCATTATTAGTCAATTTCACAGTTCTAATAGATTGCCTAACTACGTGACCCGTTGGCGGCTTTAACACGATGCCGAGTCCGGATCCTTTTGCGTTCGAAGCACCGTCTGTAAAGAGGGTCCAAGTTCCCCAGGAAGTCTCCGAGGATAACAACAATTCCTTTTCGACTTTGAGTATTAAGGCCGGCGTGAAGTCGGCCACGAAGTCTGCCAAAATTTGAGATTTGATGGCGGTTCGGGGTCGATATTCGATATCGTACCCGCTAATTTCTACGGCCCATTTGGCTAATCGGCCCGAGTGCTCGAGTTTGTGCATCATGTTCTTTAGTGGATTAGAAGTTACGATGCATATGGGGTGGCATTGAAAATATGGCTTTAACTTTCTGGAGGCACTTAGCAAAGCGAGCGCCAATTTTTTTAGGTGAAGGTACCTTGTTTCGGCCTCACCTAGAGTTCTACTAACATAATAGATAGAAAATTGCGTACCTTCCTCTTCCGGGACTCAGACTCCATTTACCGTTATCTCGGATACCGCTAAGTACAGGTACAACTGCTCTTCAGCCTTCGGAGCATGGAGCAGGCGTGGACTAGAAAGGTATCATTTGAGTTCTTCTAAAGCTTGTTGGCACTCCGGGGTCCACAAAAAGTTATTCTTCTTCTTCAATTATGAGAAGAACCGATGGCTCTTATTGGAGGACCTCGATATGAACCGGCCTAGGGCGGCTATGCGCCCGATTAGCCTCTGAATGTCCTTGACACTGTCCACCACGGTGATATCTTCTATAGCTTTGATTTTTTCGGGGTTGATCTCGATCCCTCGGTTGGACACCATGAATCCAAGGAACTTCCCAGATCCAACCCCGAATGCATATTTCTCCGGGTTCGGCTTCATATTGTATTTCTTCAGTATGTTTAAGGTTTCCTGCAAATGTTTCAGATGGTCCTCTGCTCGCAAGGAATTAAATAACATGTCGTCAATGTAAACTTTCATTGATTTTCCTATTTATTCTTCGAACATCCGGTTAATTACGCGTTCATAAGTGGCACCGGCGTTTTCTTGTCCGAACGACATTACGTTATAATAGTAGGTGCTGAATTTAGTGATAAAGGAAGTTTTTTCTTGATCGCTCGGGTCCATCCAGATTTGGTTGTACTCGATATAGGGGTGGAGAAAGCTGAGTATCTCATGCCTGCCCATTGCATCGATCATGCAATCGATGTTAGGCAAAGGAAAAGGATCCTTGGGGCATGCCTTGTTCATATCTTTCTAATCTACGCAAATTCTTAATTTATTTTCCTTTTTAGACATTACTACTACGTTAGCCAACCAATCCGGGTACTTAACTTCCCGAATGGAACCTATTCTAAGGAGTTTGGATACATGCTTGACTTTGGACTGAAGCCTCCTCTTCTGTTTAACCAAGTGGACTTCAGATCCAAGATTAGCTTATGAGTGGTTATTTATGGAGGGATCCCTCTCATGTCATGGGACCAAGCGAAACAATCTATGTTAGTTATAAGAAAACTAATGAGTGTTTTCCTGAGCTCGGGAGTTAACCCTGTGCCATGGTATACCTTCCGATCTAGCAAGTGCTCGTTCAGTATAACATGCTCTAGCTCGTCGACCGTTGATTTGGTGGTGTCGGAATCGTCAGGGGTGATGAACAACCTACGAACTCCATAATCATCATCTTCGCCCGCTTCTTGCTTCTCCCGTTCGGTCGGGGCCGGTGTTGGTGATTGCTATTTAATTTCTACCTTCCTAATCGGTTTTGGGTTCTTTGATGTCGATAGTGCGAAGAGCGTGATCACCTCGTCGACCGCAAACATTTCTTTTGTGTTCGGCTGCTCTTCGTAAACCGTCTTGATCCCTCTCGGTGTGGAGAACTTTAGTGTCTGGTGTAGTGTCGAGGGTATTGCCCTCGTACTGTGAATCCATGGCCTTCCGAATAGAGCATTATACATCATATCCCCTTTAATCACAAAGAACTTCATTTCCTGAATGGTCCTGGCAGTGTTCACCGGCGGGGTTATCTCCCCTTTACTAGTTTTGCATGCCATGTTGAATCCATTTAAAATTCGGACTACAGGCACTATTTTGTCTTGTAGACCCAGCTGTCCTACGACCCTCGATCTGATGATATTGGATGAGTTACCTAGATCAATTAACACACGCTTAACTCGAGATTTATTTATGATTACAGATATTACCAGTGCATTTTTATGTGGTTGCACGATTCCTTCAGCATCCATCGTTGAAAGAGATGATCCCCTCCGACATGTAATCTCGGGTTCGTTTTTTTCTTGGACACCTTAGTGCGCTTTGGCATTGGCCCCTGAGGGACGTCGACTCCACCAATGATCATGTTGATGACGTGCTAAGGTTCCTCTTGCTTGGTCTGTTTTTTGGAGTCCCTATTCCTGAAGTGATTTTTGGCTCGATCACTTAGAAATTTCCTGAGGTGCCTATTATTGAATAACCCAGCCACTTCTTCTCTTAGTTGTTGGCAGTCTTCGGTCCTGTGGCCGTGAGTGCCATGATAACTGCACATCAGGTTGGGGTCTCTTTAGGCAGGATTGGACTGCAATGGCAGAGGCCGCTTGCTATCTTTGATGCGTCTGATGGCAGATATGATGTAGGCAGCATCGACACTGAAGTTGTATTCCAATAATCTCGGTGCCTCCTGGCCCCGAGTGGCCTTTCGAGACCATTTTTACTCATAAGTCCCTGGCTATTGTGGCCTCGATCGCTCCTTTTTCATTCCTCGCAGGGTTACGTCCGGATCTGCTACCCCTTCGATCTATGATATACGGTTGATACCGATCTCTGTTCGGTCTCGGTTCATGATTGACGACACTTTTAGACCTGCCATTAGTTATGATGGGATACACGGACTTGGAAGGGGCTTTGAGCTGATTGTCCTCGACTTTGATTTTTGATAGGTACCTGTTATGGACGTCAGCGCAAGTTACTGCCAGGTACTCTATCAAATTCTGTTTTAGCTGCAGTGATGCTAAGGAGCTATGGGGATTGAGTCTTGAGTGAATGCCTGAACGGCCCAATTTTCCGCAACCAGAGGCATGTCTATTTCTTCCATTTGAAACCTCGAACGAATTCCCTGAGCATTTCATTATCTCTTTGTTTCACTTAAAAGAGGTCCGATTTTCTGGTCTCGACCTTGATGGCCCCAGCATGAGCTTTTACGAAGGCATCTGCAAGCATAACAAACGAATCAATTACAGGGTAGGTTGTGATACCATATCATTGCTCCTTTCAACAGGGTTTCTCCAAAATTTTTCAGGAAAACCGACTTGATTTCATCATGTTCTAAGTCATTTCCCTTGATGGCACACGTTTAGGAGGTCACGTGTTAATTTGGATCCGTGGTTCCGTTATACTTTGGTATTTTGGGCATGCGGAACTTCATCGGGATTGATTTTGGTGCTGTGCTCTGAGGGAAAGGCTTTTGGACAAATTTCTTGGAATCCAGGCCTTTTAATATCGGGGGTGCTCCTGGTATTTAATCAACCCTACAGTTATAGGTCTTAACTTTTTCTGTTGTTGGCTTCAATCTTATTTTACCCCGATTCCACCCACTTTGTCAGTTCCTAAAGCATCTTTATTATTTGGGGTTGGTCCCGGGTCCAATTTCATCCGGCCTTTTTGTGGTTGGTTAATTTCTTCGGGTGTTTTCCCATGATAGGTCATGCTAAACTCTGCTGGGGGCGCGGCTTTGGTTCTGCAGCTGGGCTATCGCCGCCTGTGTGAGCTTGTAACATTTCGAAGATCACCCGCAAATTGATCTTATCGCCTTCGCCGTCGTGCGTACCCGGGGCAATTGATCGGGCTACTCCGCCAACACTGTTCTCGGGGTAGGTAAGCAAGTTTGTGTCGAAGCACATGCGAGCTGGCATCGATTGGGTCCGCGACCGGAATTCCGTTGGGGTCAACAAGGGGCACCTCATTGCTGGGCACTATATTGTTGTTCTCGCCATGGTAGCCAAACTCAGCATCAACGTTCAAGTGGTCAGATTGACAGTTTGACATTCTTAAATTGACCCGAAATTAAAATCTCAAAGAACAAGCGTAAAACAGAGTGCGTTATCGAAATTTGTATCAAATTACAACTATTATCCTTAGCCCCACGGTGGGCGCCAAACTGTTTACCCTTAAAAACGGATAACAATTGAATTTATACGCGGTTTTAAAGATATGTGGATTAATTCAATACAATTGATCAATAACTTTAGATTAAGCAAATAAAAGATGTAATAAATGGCCAAACTAATGATAAGAGTGATCCCGAGCTCGGTTAATGGCTTAACAAGCTAGGAACCTGCCTTCGGTTCAGAGGTTGCACTTATGAAGAACTTATGAAAAAAAAAAAGAACTTTGAATAACTTTTAGAAACAGAGAGAATAGAAAAAAATTGCCTTGGTATGCATGTTACAATGTATCTAATGAATGATAAGCTTCCCCTTTATATAGTAGGGGAGTTTTACCCTAAGTACAATCCTAAAAAAGGTAAAAATTTCCCTTTTTCACTAATCACCGATATTCTGCCGATACGGGCCGAGATTCACGCCGTGATATCTATTTGGGTACGGACTTTACGGCCCTTTATTAGTCGTGTGCGGTTGTTTGGTAATGCTCTCCGAAGTCTTGGGACTCAAACCGGACCCGAAGGACGTGGTCCCCGATGCTTCCGAGGGCAGGTGTTTGTTCGAGCCCCGATACGAAGGCTCTAATTCCGATGTTTTACGGTCACGTCCCTGCTTCGTTTGCCTCATCGGGAAACTGTAAGCAAGTTTACTAATGACTTATTCGTAAGTTATTAACTATTCAATGTATCAAAATGGTAAATATTTGAAACCATAATGATATGCTTCAATCGCCTAGCTGCCCAGTAACCATCTTATAGTTATATATTAAATTTACCAGGTTCCATTCTCATATGTATTCCTCTCATTTCCTAGTGGATTTCTTTTTATTTGTAGTTTTGTAAATTCCATCTTAACGATTCAATCATGGGCCGGGTTTGAGAAATGTTTGTTTATTCTGAGCCTTTCGAGGATTTGAATAAACATGTCATGTATTATCGATCTCCTATAGAAATTCCACCAACTCCGACGTTTCTAACTTAATCTTATAGTATCATGCACTTTAAATTTTATTGAAGTCGCTGTGTCAGTAAGTTTTAATATATACGAACAATTCGGTATTCTACTTTTGCAGTTTATATTTTAAACAAATGGCATATGTTGTGGGACCTAATTACAGTGACTTTGGAATTTAATGCACTTGTGATTCGTGAAGAAGCACTATTAAAATTTAAACCCGACATAACCCATAAAGCAAGCAACGTTTCTTGCAATTTTTGTTGCCAAATTTAATGGCCTCTAAAATATTTGAAGTTGCAAACATTAAAAGCAGAAAAAACATTATGGATATAACGCAAACGACACACAAGGTACACAATCCTTTCTCTCAAATATGTACACCTTATAAGAAAGGGGTAACAAATCCGTATGTTATAATGGTATATGTAGTGGTAAAAAATAACACGTCATCGACACGTGCTTGACCTACTAGCAAGGGTGAAATGCTTTAAAGAAGTCAAGATCAAGTGTGGCTATAACAATGTAGGCTATTTAGCTAGCTATGTAATTTGGCTCTACTTAGCTTCCTTACTAGCTTACTGACATTTTGGTCATTCGCCTAACTAACAATTTAGTATAGATAGTCCCTTCCTCTCATTTTGAAAGGAAGCTTGATGATGGATTGATAAAAATAGACAAAACCTTGAGAGGTCTAGGGTATTTTTATTTTCTTTTTATTTACCATATTTTATGAGATTATCTATGTTAGGTTAATCTTGTATGAGTTCATGTTGATACTCTTGGATTATCTTTTGTATTTGAATGGTAATTCCTTGTTCTAATTGATATATCTACAAGGGGCTTTGAATTGCATTCTTTACTAAGCTTAATCCGTGTTACTTGTTCTTGTTTCTTTCTAAATTAGTATTTATTATAGGAATTCAAGGGGTTTAACAATTTTATAGTTTTATTCTTGTCTTTTACTATATAAAACTCTAATCTCCTATCTTTTTGATTCCGTGTATTTTTCCATTATCCGCATTTTTGATCCGATTCTGTATTATCTTGGTATCAGAGCGGAGGTTAAAGATTTTTCTATCAATCTTTGGGTCTTTATTTTGATTATCATCAAAATTTAAAAAAAAAAGAAAATCAAAAATATTTCCAAAAATAGTCATTTCACTGTTCATCCGTGTTCTAAAATAGAAATTCTAAAATAGAAATATCTTTATTAGGTCGGGTACCACCGAGTGAAGTCGGGTCCGGGCGCAATACGAGGCCGAGCTGCCCCGGTCCGAAATCAACAAATCGGACACGGAGGCTGGAGCAGCCGAAATGGGGGAACCGATGTCGGTCGGCCAATGGGCATCTCGTGACAAGGGATCAGTTTCGAACCGGATATCTCGCGAATTCTGGATATTTCGCCAGGAGCAAATATCTCAGCCGTTATAGACGTTTAAGCATCATTTCAGGATATTTCATCTCGTAATTCAAGGGATTTACTTTGTAATTAGACTTTTACCATGTTTAGGACTCTTTTAGCTACCTATAAGAAGAGCATTCAACCATCACTGTAGGACACGACACATTCTGAGAGAAAATACTGATAAAGTTACTATTCATTGCCATTGTTACTGATCACTAAGCTTGCCTATTTCTTATATTTCATCGCCAGATATTTAATTCTTGTGGTTTGGCTATTTCCTTTTGCTTATTATCCTTTAATCATTTACGTTATATTTATACATCGTATCAAATCGATTCACGGATCCTTAGCACTACGAACAAATTCAGTTGTTATCCGGATTTAAGGGTAAACAGTTTGGCGCCCACCGTGGGGCTAAGAATATTAGTGAGCTTTTGATACGTTTCTCTTTCAAACACAATTTTACGCTTGCTCTTTGCAGAATTCTTTGTTTTTCAGGTTACAAATTAATCATGGCAAAATCACTCCCCATCAACAACGAGGTCAACAACCAAGGTGAACACAACACTATGCCCGGACGTGAGGTCCCAATCGATGCCAATTCTCAAATGGCGGTCGATGCTGACCAGGCACCTGGCTCATCGCACAGTATATAGGGGGAGAACCACTCGGGAATTCAGCAGAGCGGGGAGAATGAAATCAGTCTCAGGGTGATATTCGATATGCTACAAGCTCAGAGAGCGGCGATAGCCCAATTGCAAAGCCGCACTCAGAACCCGGGCAGAGTAGAAAACGTTCCTCCTCAGGCGACAACCGAGCAAAATGAACCGGTCACAGCACAACCGGATGAAAGCGATTCGGGAATTAACTCCAGGATTATCAAAATGCTGAAGGAGTTGACTAAGCGGGTCGAGACAGGAGAAAAAAGAATTGAAGCCAACGATAAGAAAGTCGAAACATACAATTCGAGGGTAGACTAGATACCGGGGGCACTTCCAATATTGAAAGGTTTGGACGCCAAAAAATTCGTGCAAAAGCCTTTCCCGTCCAGCGCCGCTCCGAAGCCGATCCCGAAGAAGTTTCGCATGCCCGAAATTCCTAAATACAACGGAACTTCGGACCCAAATGAGCATGTGACAGCTTATACTTGTGCCATAAAGGGGAACGATCTCGAGGACGACGAAATCGAGTCCGTCCTCCTGAAAAAATTCGAAGAAACTCTATCCAAGGGAGTGATGACATGGTATCATAATTTACCACCCAACTCCATCGACTCTTTTGCCATGTTAGCCGATACGTTCGTAAAAGCCCATGCAGGCGCCATTAAGGTCGAGACGAGGAAGTCCGACTTATTCAAAGTCAGACAACGTGACAGTGAAACATCAAGGGAGTTCGTATCTCGATTCCAAATGGAGCGGATGGATCTGCCACCAGTTATAGACGACTGGGCAGTGCAAGCTTTCACCCAAGGGCTGAATACCGGCAGTTCTGCAACATCTAGGCAACTCAAGCAGAGCTTGATTGAATACCCGGCCATCACCTGGGCAGATATCCACAACCGGTATCAGTCAAAAATCAGAATAGAGGATGATCAGGTCGGGGTTGCATCAGGTTCGTCATGTACAGTTAAGGCTTTTGATCGACCTCGAAGGGACAACTTTCGAGAACCAAGGTCGAACCGAGATAGGCACCGACCATACCCGGAAGATCGACAGATTGTGTCGAGGGGACACAAAGTCTCGAGAGAGGAAAATAGGTACGACATCAATCAAAGGAACAGAAGGCCGTTGCCGAAAGGCAACTTCGAGAAAACCAACGATCGACAGGAAGCACCCAGGCTGTCTGAATATAACTTTAATATCGACTCGACAGCCCTAGTTTCAGCAATCGGTCGCATCAAGGACACCAGATGGCCAAGACCGTTACAAACAGACCCCGCCAAGAGGGACCCTAACCTTGTATGCAAATATCATGGCACTCACGGGCATAGAACGGAAGATTGCCGACAATTGAGGGAGGAGGTAGCTCGGTTGCTCGAGAACGGGCATCTTCGGGAATTTCTCAGCGACCGAGCAAGGAATCATTATGA